>JBBPPA010000894.1:0-16002 GCA_038091735.1 Leccinum pellstonianum
CTGCGCTGGTGTTTGAAAAGTGCATGATCTGAGATAATCAAGACGTACTTTCGACTAGTTCGACATCATCTGATGAAATCGATAACAATGTTTTCCTCAATCCTTCAGAAGTTGCCTGGTTTCCTAGGGGGTATGCTTCCCCATCTCGGCCCCCCGAGATGGGGTCCGAGGGTTCTTGGGGGCGCAGCCCCTTTGTTTGACACTTTCATGCAAAGGCGCCACCAAGGAACATCTAGGGAATCGTCGGGGCTGCAGGTTTCGTACAGGTCCCGAAATGGAATAACGAAGTTTCGATTTAGCCCCTGAAGAAGATAGGGGCTAAAAATACTTACTTTTGGCAACACATGTCTCCTAAATCTCCTCAGATTCTATGCTTTTTACTACACTTTGTTGGCACAGTTTGCTACACTTTCACTACACTTTGTACTACACTTTGTTGGAAATCTACTACCCTTTTTCACTACACTTTTTGGTACACTTGACTACACTTTTTACTACACTTTGACAAACCTTTTCGGAAATCTCTACCCTTTTTCACTACACTTTTTGGTACACTTGACTACACTTTTTACTACACTTTGACAAACCTTTTCGGAAATCTCTACCCTTTTCACTACACTTTTTGGTACACTTGACTACACTTTTATACACTTTTTTGTACATGTGACACCACTTTTCACTACAATTTTTTTTTGGTACTCAACTACCCTTTTCACTACACTTTGTACACTTTTTTGTACACTTTTAACTACACTTTTTTTTGGTAGTCTACTACACTTGACAACACTTTCACTATTTTTTTGGTAGTCAACTACCCTTTTCACTACACTTTTTTGGTAGTCTACTACCATTTTCACCTACACTCCACACTTTTGTCTACACTTTTTGTACTTTCACTACACTTTTCACATACATGTCACAACTCTTGTATAATCACCTCTAATCCATATTCATGTGTAAACTGAAGGTTTGATATCTTATCTTATCTACATGTTATCAAAGTGATTATGAAACTAGATTAAATCATGATAAGAGAAGATAAAATAATAGATTTATGCAACTAATATAAATATTACATTACATAAAATTACTATTGTGAACATTCTTGTTCCATGGGTATCCTATCCTGTATATGGGTTTCCCATTTGTTATGTGGGTGTCCCATTCTTGTCCCATTTGTTATGTAGGTGTTCTATTTTTATTCTGTGGGTGTTCCATTCTTGTTCCCATGGATATCCCATTCTATATGTGGGTGTCCCATGCTTGTTCCGCTGGTATCCTATTCTGTTTGTGGGTGTCTCATTCTTGTTCCATGGGTATCCCATTCTGTATATGGGTGTCCTATGCTGGTATTGTGGGTGTCCCATTTTGTATTTGGATATTCCATGCTGGTATTGTGGATGTTTTATTTAGTATGTAGATGTCCCAGTGGTGTCCCATTTAGCCTCTGGGTGTTCCATTTATGTCCTGTGGGAGTCCCATTTAGCTTCTGGAAGTGTTATGGGCTCAAATTAGTAAGTCATATTATTTGCATCCAAATATAACATTTAACATTTAATTATTTTTAATTATTTGAATAAATATTAATTTGTATTAGCAATCAACAGCATGATTTTGGGTGTCCCAAATATATTATGCAACTGATTACACATTTCTAAACTCATTTCATAAAATTCAATTTTTTTTTCATCCATGGGACACCCATTTGTTGCATTTATGGGACTCCCATGAATTTTTCCAAATTTCATAATGGCTGCATTCAGCCTAAAATTTACACTGGCAAAAGTTATCCAAGGCCCTGGGGAGTCCCATATGCAAACAAGCTATTATCTTGATCTTTGACCAAAAAAAATCAAGCTAATAGCTTGTGCAAACTGGTTGCCTTAAGTGCTTTCAACAACAGTCAAGGTTGTCTTCAACTCAATCTATATGGATCTTGTGGCCATATTGAAGGGCTGTGATGACACAGCCCCATGTCACATGCTGCGCTGATGATCACTTCCACCTGGTTGTATAGTATGGTCTAGGATTATACATGGCAGACTATCCCTCTTGGTGTGTATTGTACAAGTGTGTAACTCTAACTTGTATCTATAAAGCTGACTTATTTTAGATGCACAGCATCTCATAATGACTTAGTAGATGGTGGTGGTGGTCTGCATACACAGTTACTTACTGAGCAACTCTGACATATGTTGGACAACTGGTGTCTTTGGAGAGGATTATCATGATGGAATTGTGGATAATGTGGAGGTAATTTGCTCATTCTTGTGACTAACTTGCTAGCTTGGACATATCCACTGGCAGTACTAACACTCACTGGGCAGGCAGTTCTCATATAGCCATTCAAGTCATACTTTTCCTGAGCAGACATTCACGAACTGATAGCCCCAGATCTTTTACACCAGCTCATTTTTACAGTTTTGCTATTTGGTTTGACGTCCGGTGATCAACATGCCACTCTCGAAGAAATCAGCAGCACTGTTCAATGTTTCCATTCAGGAATAAACAATTTTTATCACAACTGGTGTGTGTGACCATATATCATTGCCCCACTCAATTACATGACAAGAGGGATGCAGGGAGGTCCACTTCTACAAATTGGATGTGCCAAGTTCCAATAAGGCAGTGGTTGACAAGGAGGATGGACACAATTGCAGTGATGAAAATGGAGAAGTGGGTCCTGCCATCAGTGGATGCCACAATACAAGTTGGGAGCATAATATGATGTGCAATTGGCACACACTGGCAGGCATGGTATTTAGTTATTTATTCAATGCCTAGCTATGGTTCACTGACTTCTGAACAGTCCACTGTGGGCTACCTGATATGGTGGCTGAGATTACTGCCCACTTTGATTGTGATGAACTCCTTCCTTGCATGAGTTGTTTCCTTTATGACCAGCTCAACCCTGATGCCCAAGTAGCAGGTGACCAAGTTGAACTAAATTGTTGCCTGGCATTCCATTAGCAGGGCAATTTGAAAGTCTTCAAATTAGCCACAGCATTGTACTGCACACTGTGACTAGTGACCAGTCAACACGGCTGACGGTTTGGGTGCCTGTAGGTGCTTGTGGGCCCATTGTGATATTTCTGGAGGTACGTATGGGCAGACATGCAACATGTGACATGGCCCATGTTTTGAAATTTGAGTGTGAGTGGGCTGCATGCATGTATGGGCTGACCAGAGAAAGCTTACCAAGTGTAGCAAAAGGATAGTAATGTTCATTACTAAAGAATTAAAGTTTGTACATTAACTTTAAGTTTGACACTGATTATGTAAATGAAGTAAAACAATTTGATAGCTTATAACGATGTCAGTTGTCAGAATCTGTGAAGATGATTACATAAGCACCCCTTGAGTGGTGACATCATTCAGGACTTTATCAAATGCAGTCATATCCCCCTGAATGTGCTATTGGTATAATATATATATTGCATAACCCATTATCTGAGCACTTTATTTGTCCACATATCATAATTGCCAAGTATATATATAAGATATATTGAAAATATCGAAAACCTGTTTGCATTTCTGATTCCTTAAAGTCATTTCATTATCAAAAATGTCCCCAAATAGCCTTCATATATCCTTATGAGATGCCATAACCTCAGAGGTCCAATATCTCAGCATAAAGTTCTATACAATGTTCTCCTGCTGGCTGGAATTTTAATTCTATAAGGTTTCAAACTTGTTCTGCTGAATACCAAAGGTGTAGTAATGTTAGGAGTGTATATTTGGATATATCCATCAGTTTATTGGCTCTAGAACCCATCCCAATCAGCCTAAAACATATTTTCAACATTTTCATATATATATAATGTGTGGAAATGCATATATTGTCAGGGCAATGTTCATATGCTCTAGGCCTCCTAGAAATACACCCCCCATGATTTTACTCCATTTATAAATTTTAAATTGGAGAGTGGTAAATGATTCAATTCTATGGAGATTTGGTAAGCTTTCTCTGGTCAGCTCATACATGCATGGCATCAGCCCACTCACACTCAAATTTCAAAACATCAGCCATGTCGTACATTGCATGTTGACTCGCAGGAGAAGCCTTACTCAAAGCCCTAGAGATAGATGAGTACCAAGGATCATGATTAGATACAAGCCTTACGATTCTGCAAGCTTGGGATTCTGTTGCATCAATTGCATCAATTGGAACTGCATTGACGACGATTCATTAAAGGCAGTTTGCATCCACTTAGGTTCAAGTCCATTCAACACGGTAGTACTGTGGGAATTGGCTTTCACCACTACCCACTAAAACCCCTGAGTGGGTTTGGCAGGGGTTCGAACCCGCGACTCAACAGAGCCGGGGGACATGGCACCCACCTGGCTATGCATCCCCCTAGTACCAGTTTCATTATATACCTCTTTTGAGCCAGGAGTCGACGAAACAGACAGCAGATTCATCGCATGCTGTTTCATTGTTGAGCTGAGTCTCAACGTTCTTCAAGTTATATGTTACAGTACGTCCTTGTCCTAAATTCATACCATGCTGTCTCCTGGTCGCTTTCATGTCAATGGTGCATAAACACCGTGGTCCAAGTCCCCTTGCGCAACACTTCAAAGTTGCAGCAACCGACCCTAGTTTTATTCACAGTGAGATCATCGGCTCTGTCACACCCCGGGTCGGCCGACTCTTTGTAAAGATCTGATTTCCATCTGAGCATTGTTAATGTTCATTCAGGTCTGTGCGACGTCGTATTGGGACTCATGGTCGACTAGAGAAACGTGCTGCTGCCAAGAAAACCGAGGCAGATTTCTTTGCTTTACTTCGGGAATCTGGTATAGTGGGGTCGGACTTGGTTTGGACAGACGCAAGTCCTCTCCCATTTTGTTTCCATCATGTGCTGCTTGAAGTATCTCTTCCATAGGTTAAATGGAAGTTGTATAATTATCCACGGTATGCCAGTGATGCTGTTGGCTCGTCCACACTTCGAGAAGAACTATTCCATGCATTTTTGAAAGCGCAGTTGTCGGATGACAGGCATCGTCGAGACAAGGTCAAAGAATCACACTCTAGTGCAACAGCAGACGAGGCCGACGCTAGTCGCAAACAGCCCTCTCTGGCAACATCCTTTTCCCGTCTTCCGGTTGAACCAATTGAGAGATCATTACCAGCCACCAAATTAGGATTCGAAGCCCAGGTATTGGAGAAAGAATTTGAGATATGGCAGAGGGAGAGGACCTCCAAGGTGAGGAAGGCTTTTGATGAAATGCTGACCGAGAACGCGTTCATGGAGTTCTGGAGGAGACTTGGGAAGATAGGCGGTGAGGGCGTCAATGGGGGAGTAGCTGCCGAGGACATGGGGGAAGACGAGGGGGAAGGTTTCGGTGGAAAAGTCGACATGAAGGCTCTGGCTAAGACTAAGAACCTCGATTTGGAAGACGTTGTCAGAGTGCTCAAGGTACGAATCTTGGTCGGATCTGGAGTCAGCTAGATCTTACGAGTTGATGATCTCTAGATCGACAAGAGGTACGGCGGCGTTCCTGGTCGCCTTCGTTTGTATCGAGACAAGGCACCCACCGCCGCTCATGCATCCCCCTTGCCTTCCTCTCGTATTACAAGGGGTCTCTGGGCCGACATACAAAGACATCTGCTCCAGGCCTACGAGTACTTGTGTCAAGTTGGTGAGGTACAGCAATGGATCGAGGGTTGTCTTGGGGAACTTGGCATCGGTGTCGTGGGTCATCCTCGCCACGTTGGTTAGAGCATTCCAAGGCGAACATGTCGTTCGTCGCATTTACGAGGTATTCTGCCACTCCACGTCTTTGTTCAACAAGTCAGACTTCCCGAAGTGGGGTTCGTTCCCTAATGAGGCCATCATCCTCACGAGACAAGCCCTCGACCTCTGCCCATCCGGGCATCCAGAACGGTCAAGGTCGTTGAACAACGTCACAAAATATCTCTCCACTCGTTACGACCAGCTCGGAGACATGACGGACCTCAATCTAGCTATCATCTGTCGTTCACAATCACTCTAGTAGTGCTTCATTTTTGAACTCACTGACCTGTACGAGAAGAAAAATCTTCCAAAGGTCATTTACTGCATTCACGCCCTCAGGTATGATGCATCTGCGGGTCGATCGCCATCAGCTCATCTCACTCAGTCATCTTCTAGCAAGGAGAGGTCTAGCACAACGTATAAGGAAACTTGCTCGGCCAGTTGCAGTTCTCGGACAATCAGCTCCAGAAGACTCAGAAAGGCCTCAACGACGCTGGCGTTCCTATCCCCAACTTTGGTGACATTGGTCGAGAACTCGCCAAGGGAATTAACGAAGATCCCGAAGTAGAAATAGAGACGGAGGACGAGCGTGAGTGTGTTGCGTTACCATACTCTATCTTCTTCCCTCATCCTGACTTCATAGGGCGAGACCGCTTACTTATGGAGAACGAGGATTCCGTTTAGGCTGTGCAATGCTTGGCACGTGGATTCCTAGTTCGAAAGGCGCTGGCCACCCAACACGCGGGGGTGCTATAGAGGCGTGTCCGTTCCTTATACCGCCTCGCGCCATGATCACTAGTACGGTCAGTTCCCTTCTGATTTCGAACACGTTTTTTTAGGATCGGTGGTATGTACGCCTCGCCTATTTTATTTCGTAGGTGGGCGTTGCCTTGTTGCCATGTCGTGCTCACACCGTAAAGAAAGCTGCATTGCTGTGACTTGCAAGTCACCATGAGCTTTCTGATAACGAATGCCGCTCAGATAAAAAGCCGTCCTAGCACGACGTGGCTCCCTCATGTCTGCTCGCCGACCCACCCCACCCCCTAGAGAGCACACGATTCAAATACGTCACACATCTCGCTCGTTCTTGGAGAGATGCTCTCCCGAAAGCCTTATCTAGGCCGTTCACGTGGGCTCGTCGTCGCGTTCGACGTCGGTACCACCTTCAGCGGCGTCTCGTACGCTATCCTGGATCCAGGCGAAGTCCCCACGATTCAAGGCGTCACGAGGTTCGTTGCATCCCCTCTTCCTCCCCCCTCCCTCGTGCCAAATCATCTCCCACGCTTGACGGCTGATGGCGTTAACAGATACCCGGCGCAGGAGCATGTACAAGATACCGTCCATCATGTATTACGACCAGCATGCCAGTGGCACCCCTCGTGCCTTTGGCGCGGAGGCGCTGCAGGATCACATCATCGAGCAAGCAGAGGACGAACAATGGGTCAGGCTCGAGTGGTGCGTGTTCCGACATTGTACGGCCTAGATGACACGCGGTCACAGGTGGAAGCTACACCTCCGAGCGAAGCACCTCGCCGCTTCACACATCGCCGACGACGACATCCCTCCGATTCCGCTGGACAAGTCACCCGTCGACGTCCTAGCGGACTTTATGCGCTACCTGTTCCACTGCATGCAAAAGTACATTGAAGATTCACATGGCATGGACCTCTGGAAGTCGGTCGAGAATCACATTCAGTCCGTACTCACCCATCCGAACGGATGGGAAGGGCAACAACAAAAGCAGATCCGGTGCGCGGCTGTGATGGCAGGTCTCGTCTCAGGCCCGGGTTCCCCCGAGGACCAGGAGCGGGTACATTTGTTGGCGGAGGGCGAGGCCAGCTTGCACTATTGCGTTTTCCAACATTCTGGCGTCGGAAGCGCTGTCGAAGATACCTATACTTTCGACTGAACATTCTCAAGAGGACGAACAACTGTGAGAGCAGGGCGTTGTCAAAATTGTCCCCTGCGTCGTTTTATCGCACCAAGTGCAGCGTTCCGTTCAACCCCTCGGACAGCGAACACCGTGCGAAACAAAAGAACAGTTACCACGGACCGTCTGCGCAGCTGGCCCTTCCAAACGCCTTTACTTCCATCCTGACGAGGGTGAGCCGACGGGATGTCAACGCGTCCCGTACGCCTCGTATTGACGCTCGCTTTCAAGGGCACACGTTGCTGAGAAGCAAGAGTTCCGAGAGTCGTTCGCGGTTCGTCGGTCGTCTCAGGTGGCGTGTAATTCCATGGACATCGGTATCACGTCCTATCGAGGACCGCTGGACCAGCTGACGTGGACGGACAACGAACGAGGTGCGTATTCCGAAAGGCTCGTGACGACATAAGTGGGCCCAACGTTGTCACAGACCAATTCTCGACGCTGTGCACCGTGCGTGCGGATATGACCAAGTTTGCCAAGTCGCTATCGCCGAGACGAACCACCGAGGGATCGTTGTACTATGCGTTGGAGATCAAGGTTATCTTGTTGTTTGGGTTGACGGAGCTCGCTGTGCAGGTGAGCTGGATGGAGAACGTGAGTAGTATTTTTGTTCTATCTATCTTTCGCCTACTTATGTCACACGCCCACCTCCGCCTTGCAGAGCGCTATGTACCCAAGGTTCAGGCTATGTGTCGTGGAATCCTAGTTCGAAAGGCGCTGGCCACCCAACACGCCCACCTCTGCCTTGCAGAACGCTATGTACCCAAGATCCAGGCTAGGTGTCGTGGATTCCTAGTTCGAAAGGCACTGGCCACCCAACACCCCCACTTCCGCCTTGCAGAAGAGCGCTATGTAGTATGTACCCAAGGTCCAAGCCAGGTGTCGTGGAGTCATCGCGCGACGCCATGTCTCTGGTCTCCGCAAGCAGGCTATTGATCTCACCCCGTGGGCAATTTGCCTCCAAGCTACCGCTCACATGGTCCTGAAGCGCAGGCAATGGCTAGCTCGCCTTGAGCGTATTCGAGCGTGCGTCAATTACGTTATTCAAACACAGGCACAAGTTTGCGGCGTCCTTCGGCGGCGGCGATTTGCTCGACTCAAGGCAGCGCTGCAGAGCAGCCGGGTGCTTTTCGCAAAGCTTCAGTCTTCTGCGCGGGCCAATATTGCGAGACAGAATGTCAATCAGGTATCCAAGACGTTTGCCAGGGTCGAAGTTTCGTCGTCTGTCGTTTCCGTGCAAGCAGCGGCACGCAGGTCGCGATATCTAAGCAACTGCGGAAGCTTGATCTTACGGAGGATAGCATCATTGCTTTTCAGGCGCAGTGTCAAGGTGTGCTCGTGCGCAGACGGATCCGGACGCAGCTTACGAAGCTGGACGACGTGTCTTCCACCGTCATTCGCATTCAAGCCACAGCTCGGACTTATCTTGCTCGTAAACGCCTACTTAACCTTATCTGTGGTCTCCATCGTGCGACCCCAAAAGCCCGGGCCCGGGCCAGTCTTGCGCGTCAGCAACACCGAAATGTCAATAAGGCACTTTCTGAGATCAAACTCGTCTCTTCCGTAGGGGGTTTCCAAGCGCTCGCCCCGTGCTGCAATCGCCCGTAACAAACACCAGGAGCAACAGAAGAAACTCGAGTTCGTGGCACCTAATGTGACTGGTCTGGACTCTGCAAGCCGTTGCAAGAGGCTATTTAGTACTCAAGGACTGCTTCGCATGGCACAAGTTCCGTGCAAAGTTGCAGTACTACCACGATAATTTGCACAAAGTCATCAAGATCCAATCTATTTTTCGTGCAAAATAAACACGTGAACAATGTCGTCAGCTTACTCTCGGCAAGAACGTCACGGTTGGCACGATCAAGAACGTTGTTCATCTCCTTGACGATTCAGAAGCCGACTTCCAAGATGAGATCAAGGTAGAGAGGCTGAGGAAAATAGTCGACAAAAGCATCAGAGAAAACCAGGTACTCGAGAATGATGTGAATGATTTGGACGTCAAGATTGGATTGGTGGTACACAACGTCAAGTCGTTTGAAGAACTCGTCAGGGTGCGGCGGATGTACGGCGCAGATAGCGCCGCAGTGCATGCCGCACGGAGTTCTATTCTTGCTGCCCATGTTGATCCCTTGCTGGACCTTATACTTTGGATTATGCCGCTAAGCGGGAACTGGAGCTCTATCAGCAGCTCTTTTACCTGCTCCAGACGCAGAGGGACTATCTCTGTCAACTCTTTCTGGAACTGACCGACGACGACTCGGAAAAACATAGATCACTGGTAGAGCGCATTGTGTTGATGTTATTTGGTTATGGACAAAATAGACGAGAAGACTATCTTTTGCTCGAGCTATTTCAAGTATCACTGTCGCGGGCAGTCGAGCAGTCGTTCACCCGGGCCTGTTCACCTGTTCATCTACAGTTGTTGATTCGCCAGGAAGTTGCTAGTGCTAGCACAATCGACGACGTCATTCGTGGTCATCCGATCTACATGAATATTGCAGCACAGTACTTGCGACCCAAGCAGGTTACCTACACATGCTACATGCGCAATTCTGCAGGTTCACTCACTCCGTTTGCTCTGGGCAGCGCTGATTGTTGCTTTTGCACCAGGTGAGTCGCGCGAGTCTTGCTTTTCTTCACTTATTTCATGCATTCCAGAGCTTATGTTCGTTTCGTCACTTCAACCGTTTCGGCCACACGTCAAAATTGCCAAGAACGCCAATACATCGCCGATCACTGGTAGCAGAGCGCGCCGTCGCTCCTCTGTGATGAGATACGACCACAATGGGATAGCGGGCCATAGTGTGAGGGGGTAGAATCCGGTGTCGCTCCTGCTCAATGCCAAACGATCAATCAGGTCGCCGTTGCAACCACCTACGCGGGAGGAATCTCCTTCCATCAGAAAAACGCTCTCGGCCGAGCTCCCCCTGGACTTTCTGTCTTACGAACTGCAGACAGAAGTAGTCGCCGGTTTCCCGAAACGTCCATGGGTACTAATGGAGTCGTCGCGGACCGGTCCTGGCGGACTGTTCAAGGGGAGGTGCAGCTGTCGAAGGACATGATGCCTAATGTGGACTGGCCTAGGATCCGTCAAGGTGAGAACTCCGTTGCTACTAGTTGCTACTATGCAGCGTGGCGGCGATAGAACGTACCTAGTCCTTTCTTATATATTTTTGTGGAATGACTTGATGTTTCTGTCTTGGCTGGTCACGACGACGTCAGGGCGCACCTTCCCATCAGAGTCTATTAGCACCCAGGCCTCGCTTCTCAGGCACTTATGGATGTGATCGAGTTGGCGATTCGTTGCTAGTTATAATCGGTGCCGTTTCGGACAAACAGTTTTTCCCCTATCTTCATTATTTCCTCGACTCGTATCTTAGACCATCCTGTATTGGGTTCATCTTGGGTTTATTCGTGGACTACTGGGCATTGTTTGCCATCTACTTCAACGGTACGTACAGTTTTTAACTAAGGTACGCATCGCCACGATCCCGTTCCGAGCTGTGCTAGTACGGGACGGCTGTTTCCTGCACACCTTTTACGTTCCGCGAACTGTGCAGCGACACTCCTATCGCACTTTCCACCCACTTTCGTTCACATCGACGCCCCTCAAGCTCTCGGCCCGGGTGAGGGGCACGGCACTGCTCCGCACACCAACACTCCTATCGCAGTTTCCACCGCTCCCTTTTGCTCAGATAGATGCCCCTCATGCTCTTTTCCCCAGCGTGACACCCCCGCTGTGCGGTGCTACTCGGCGCACCGTTTGTCCCCGGGCTGTTTCCCTTTCATTTGGATGCGCAGACTCGGAGCATCAAACGTCGAACGACGTGTTACTGAAAGTTGAAGGAGCGCATGAAATATCCGACGCTCCGCACTGCTCAGCGTCGCATCGCGCTGCTTGGGTATCGCGGTCCGCCGACCGTGCACTGGCCGCCGCCGCCGCGCCAGGCGTCTTCATACCAGCTCTCCTTTTCACTCAGTGGCACCATTCAGGGAACACGCACTCCTTTCCCCATTTCTGCTCCCCTCATTGTCGTCGCTCTTCTTCGATTGCCACCACCTGCACTGTACACGGTATCCTCGGTGTCCCTAACAGACGCGCGTTTCAATACGTGCCTTCGAAGACTTCAAGTTTCTGGAAGCATGATGGTTTTTTTACCTCTCTCATCTGGCAACAATCTTCCCATCAAATTCTTCACCTTCGGCCGGGGATTTGCTCCCTCGGAAGACGGTGCCTACAGCGGTGTTGCTCTTCCGTGACCGCGCTTACGGATATCATTGAACCTGTTTAGCACCTTTTTTTCAATTGATGTACGTCCTCACGCTTCACTTTTCCATCATCTACATTCTACTTAGCTATTCTCAGCTCCTTTCACCCTTTCCACCCCTGGGCAAGTACTAGCCAATAAGCTACGTGAGCGGTCGCCCATTACCTCATTTCGTCGTGCTACTATTATCCGGCGGGCAATGCTTATCAATGCCCCTTTACACCGGAAAGCACTGGCACGTCATCGTTCATGGTGAACTTACTGGCTTCACTGACCAAACATGTCTTATTCACGTAACTGACTTTGCACTCCGCTGACCCATAGAGGACTTCCAAGCACGCACCTCCGAAACATTGGTGAACTTCTTCAACTGCAAAGGTAGCAAGACAAAAAAGAGAGCAAGAAAGTGTGTCGAATAGTGCGAAATTAATGTTTGCTTTGCGTTCTCCCTCTGTTGTGTATTTCTTTTTCACTTTCTGTGTTGCCGTGCCAGTGTAGAGATCTATGAGGGCCCGAATGCACAAATATTCCGCGCACACCTTTTCATAGAGCGCGCACCTTTTCGGGCCGGGCGCGCATTTTTTGGAGGAGATCACGCAACTTTTCGAGCGGTAATGGGTTCACGCAAGTGTTTCGGAAGACAATCTGAATCATCATTGAGTCACGTTAAGTGAACGGACTCATAGTATGGTAGGTGTCCAATAACATGGCAGTATGTATGTATAGTCCAACGATGTGGAAATAAGTCGTAGGTGTACGTCGTGAATGCATTAGCGAGAGGTGGAGGATGATGTGTTAAATGCGTGAAATGTGCAAAGTACGAGAATTAGAGTATGAACGCAAGGCTGAGACATGATCCAAAAGGTTACCCCCACGGGCTGAAACGGGTCCCTCGCTTTCCACACAGCACAGATGTTTTGTGTGGAATACTTGGCCCAGCAGCCAGCTCGGGTTCAGGCAGTGCAGCAGACTCGGACACGAAATAATCTCCAGAAGGAACGGACGTGCCACGGGAGCCTGAGGGTCCAGGTTCGTTGGACTTGTTCAAGTTGACTTGGAAGTTGGACGAAGATGCATCAGTAACAGTAGACGCTGTGTGATACACGAAATCCGACAGGACGTGACGTCAAAAAGGTGATCTTTTCAGGAGAATAAATACACTACACACCATAATAATTGTCGGATTTGACTCGTTCTATGCGTTGTGGAGTGTACGTGTGAGAGCAACAACTCCGAGTCGGAACCCAGTGTCAGCCAATGAGAGTTGAACGTTGAACGTTCAAGTCTCTGGATTCCCACGCGTACGCCTCGACACACCTCCTGGTATCGAGGATTTCACAGCCAAGATCATTTTGGCATCGTTGCCACCAGGTATTGTCCTTATTGTACACTTGCCGTTATCTCAAGTCGCTCACCACATATTTAAGGACTTATCTATGATCCACCAGCTCTGTGCCCACCCCTTGTCTTCTGCTTGCCATCATCACCGAATCCCTTGGTATACAACCCTCTGCACTCGAGAGTGCTCTGGCTTACAAGACAAAGCTTGGGAAGAAGGAACTTTACATCACCGCGCAACAGGAGCACCCTACTTCGGGATGGGACAGGGAGAGCATGCGTCGGTGCTGGCATTTTCTGGACTTGACGAGTAGAAGTTTTGCCGCGGTCATCAAAGAACTGGAAGGAGACCTTGCCCAAACAGTGCGTACCTAGATGCTCGCCCTTTCGTGGGCGTGGTTTATCCGTGTTCTGCTCTCGCTAACGTGTTCGTGTGGCATATTTGCATTTATTACCTCGCGCTCCGTGGACTAGATACTACCGAAGACGACCTGACTATTCCCGACGAGGTCAAGCAACCTATTCTACGGTCATTCCACGAAAAGACCGTCACACCTGGTTGGGACTTTACGGAAAGTGGCCCCAAAGAAAAAGACCGACAACTTTCGATCGAGTATGATACGGTAGTGGCGGAAGTAAACCTTCTCAAACCTGAGTGCGTCCCTCTCGACATCGAGAATATCTATTTGCTAATGAAAGGCGAATAGGTATCGCGACATCATCCTGGACGTGTGTGCGAAAATGGAAACTGGCATGGCCGATTATGCTCACAAGGCTGTCGCCACCGGCATCCGAGTATGACTTGTATTGTCATTATGTTGCAGGCCTCGTTGGCGAAGGCCTCACGGCCATCTGGTCAGCCTCTGGTAAGGAAGCCCCATGGCTCAGCAAGGAACTCAGACTCTCCAACTCGAAGGGTCTCTTGCTCCAGAAGACAAATATCACTCGTGATTTCCGCGAAGACGACGAAAAGCGTTTCTTTTGGCCAAAAGATATCTGGGGCAAATACGGCTTCAACGACTTAACGGAGTTGTACCAGAAAGAAAATCTGGAACGTGCAACATGGGTACCAAGCGAGATGGATTCTCTTCGTCATGCGTGCGACTCGTTGGATTACCTCAGGCTCCTCAAGAATCAGAGCGTCTTCGTGTTCTGCACAATAGTACCTGCCGCTACGGCCATATCCACGCTCTCCCTGTGCTTCATGAATCCGGATATGTTTCAACGCAACGTGAAGATTAGAAAGGCCGAGGCTGCTCGTGTATGAGTTTGATCGAGGCATGGTACGAGCAGAACTACCCTCCTTTGTCTTGCTCGGGCAGAATGGCGTGACGTACGATCCCGAGGACAAGCGGACGGCGGTAAACAAGCTGGAGGAAAAGCGTGCGCAAGCGAAACACTACCCCAATGGCTCCTCGTCCGAGTCGTTCCCTTGGGAATTGATGGCATTTGTTGGTGGTGCGATCGCATTCGTCATCCTGCTGAGCGCAGGCGTCGTCTTCACCGTTGCGCAGGTGTATGCGTAGATAGGGTGTCATGATTTCGTCGTTCATTCTTTATTTTTCTTTTCCAATTTTATCCTAAATACAGACATCGTTTTACCTCCGAGTCCCTCTGTACATACTCTTCGTGACTCGCATTCTGCAATCTTCATGATATAGAGAGGAGACGTTGGGTAATATTGCTATACTGGATATTATGGAACTACAGACGGACGAACCAATTCGAGCATCCTTCAGGAACCTTCGTACTCATTAGTTATAGTTTTCCAATCAAACTAGTCTTAGTGCTGCTACTAAGTTATGTTATTCGTTTTGTGTGCTGTCATGGTGTCCTGAAAAATTGCGCGATCTCCTCCAAAAAATGCGCGCCTGGCCCGAAAAGGTGCGCGCGGAATATTTGTGCATTCGGGCCCTCATAGAGCCCCAGTGAACACGTCGCAGTTTTCAACATGATCCCTGGCAGCATACCAACTGCGTGGACACGCATTACGCATTACGCATTACGCAGTACACGCCGTACAGCCTGAACGCACGCGCAGCACACCGCACGCGGTACTTACCCGCGAGTTGGGTCACACGGCGGCAGTCGCCATCAGCCGTTCTTGCTCGCAACTGTCACCACCTACCTGCCCGCCTTCGTTTGCGACGCGCGTGCGCATTCGCAGGCATGCGCCCGCCCTCGTCCCCCCATTACCGTTTCTCGCAACGTGCAGCTCATTTCTCAACATACGCCGCAAGCTCGCTAGACATGGCCGCCGACGCCCTTCCGACCGCGACATCTCTCAACCACCATCCGAGTCCTCGACGGACGATGAGCAACGACAGCGACCACGACGACGACTCGTCACACGACATCCGCAACACCTGCAACGCAACTCGTCGGCTCTTCGCAACCGCGACGCCGACTCACAATACAACAACGATGCGTCGTCGCGACGACTCGGATGAAAGCAACGCCAGCAACGACTCGTCGCGCGACACGATGCCCACCACCACGAACGTCGACGACGACGAACGACACGACGCGACAACAACGACACGCCAGCCAACAATGGCTCGTCGCGCAACACGACACGACGGACGGCACGGCACAACAGTGACGCGACGACGACGCTGCCGCACTGCATCGACTGGCATGACCACCGGCGCGCGCCCACCACCCTCCTCCCCGACTCAGCATGCAGAAGCAGCCACGCAACGTGCACAATTATGCGCGTTGTGCAGTT
>JBBPPA010000895.1:0-16000 GCA_038091735.1 Leccinum pellstonianum
TACCTCATTCTTCCTCGTCGCAACCACGTCATATCACTCATCCGACCATCTTTTTCTAATCGTGGCCCATCTTATACCCAGTACGCCGTTCAAATTCGTTGCGCTAGGCCCGACCAGTCTAGTGTCACCAATACCCTTCACTACCTCTCCAACGGGAGTGCTATGCTTCGGTTTAGCTGGCGAAAACAGGAATATGTCATCCCCATCATGCTGATTCTCAAGGCACTCATCGGTGCTTCCGACCGAGAGATATTTGAACACGTGATGATGCAAGATTACGAAAACACCTTCTTGACTGATCGCGTGGAGCTACTCTTGCGTAGCTTCAAGACGTACAATCTCTATACAGGAGATCAGTGTCTCGAATATTTAGGCGACAAATTCCGTGTTGTGTTGGGCATGCCAGAAGACCTGAAAAACAAAATACTCGGTTTCTGGTTGATCCAGAAGATGGTTTTGGTACATCTTAAAGAGCCTCGTGATAAATTCCGTATGCTGGTGTACGTCTCCTCATATCGGTACTGATGACCACTGACCTCGGGCTTAGATACATGCTGCGCAAGTTGTATGCGTCGGTGTCTGGGTCATGCTCTGCAGACAACCCAGATTCGCCACAGCATCAGGAGGTCCTCCTCCCGGGGTACTTGTATGGTATGATCATAAAAGAACGCCTCGAGGAGGCTCTCAACCAAGTTCGCAATCAAATAGACACGGATGTTCGAAGAGTTGAACCTCCGCCGGACTTCTTGGATAGTGAGTTGCTACTTGACACTTCAGTGTCCCAATTTCATGCCTGGTACAGAGCGGTACATCACGAAAGTCATTCAAAAGGCCAATTGGGACATTGGCTTAAAGATGTCCCATTTCCTTGCGACCGGAAACTTGATTTCACCCTCGGGTCTCGACCTACAACAAGCTTCAGGTTTCACTATTGTCGCTGAAAAACTCAATTGGTCGCGTTATATCAGCCACTTTAGGTGCATACACCGCGGCGCATTCTTCGCAGAACTGAAAACTACCACTGTGCGAAAACTTCTACCAGAAGCATGGGGTGAGTATATCCATCTGGACACATCCGAGCGCTTCCACAAGATCATGTTGTCTAGGCTTTCTGTGTCCCGTTCATACGCCAGATGGTACTCCATGTGGTCTCTTGAACCATCTCTCCCGAACCTGTCGGATCATTACTACCCCTCTCGCTGTCGCTCACATTCCTGGAGTCCTCGCCGCTCATGGCATGACCCAGGCTTTCTCATCCTCGGTGGATGGTTGCAAAAATCTCTGCGTTCAGCTTGATGGTCGAGTTATCGGCTGGACGCGGCCGGGTATTGCTAAGCAACTTGCAGAAAACCTGAGGATATGGAAGACAGAGGGAACTCATGGAATCCCACTTGATCTTGAAATTGGGTTCGTTCCAGAATCGAAAGGTGGACAGTATCCTGGTTTGTTCTTGTTTTCCTCGAGGGCGCGGATGATGCGCCCTGTCAAATTTTTGGCGAATGGCAAAGACGATCAAGTTGGATCATTCGAACAAGTGTATATGAACATTGCGGTGAAACCAGATGAAATTGAGCCTGACGTCACAACGCACGTGGAACATGCACCGACAAACTTCCTCTCTATCCTTGCTAACTTGACGCCGTTTTCCGATTTCAACCAGGTAAGCCAAACGTTTATAATCACCTCACAGATTTACCGACCTGAGTGTGATAGAGTCCTCGTAACATCTACCAGTGTCAGGTACGTGTTGACTGGCGGATGTTGTTTGCTGAATCTGATCGTTGGCGTTTAGATGGCGAAACAGACCATGGGAACCCCGTCCACCGCTCTCCAACACCGAACAGATAACAAACTTTACCGACTCCAAACAGGACAGACTCCCGTCGTGCGTCCCCGCATACACGATAGCTACGCCATGGATGCCTTCCCCAATGGCACAAATGCTGTCGTTGCTGTGATTTCGTACACAGGATACGACATGGAAGACGCCATGATCCTTAACAAGTCCGCACACGAACGTGGTTTCGGTTACGGAACCGTCTACAAGTCACAGATCATCGATCTGAAGGATGTGCGTGGCGCTTCCAAGTCAAATTCCGCCGCTACCCTTCATTTTGGTCTCGGTCATGATATCATAACTGAAGGCGACCGACAACATACGTGTATGCAATTTTTGGACCGGGACGGGTTGCCGTACGTCGGTACCCAGTTAGATGCGGGAGACCCGGTCGCGGCGTACGTGGATGACACGACTGGACGCACTAGAATCGTGAAGTACAAGGGCGATGAGCAAGGCATCGTAGACCAGGTCCGGTTGCTAGGTATGCGAACCGCTCTGCTTCTTTACAACACTGACGTCTACCCCAAGGCTCTGACACAGGTGACACCGAACTACAAAAAGTCCACATCACCCTTCGCGTCACGCGCTCACCTGTGATCGGAGACAAGTTTTCCTCCCGTCATGGTCAAAAAGGAGTCTGTTCACAAAAATGGCCAGCGATTGACATGCCCTTCACGGAAAGCGGATTGCAACCGGATGTCATCATCAACCCACACGCTTTCCCGAGTCGAATGACAATCGGAATGTTAGTGGAGAGCTTGGCTGGGAAAGCTGGTGCTATGCATGGCTTGGCTCAGGATGCAACCCCCTTCGAGTTCGGTCACTTTTCCTAACCTGCCCAATCACCCACTGATTCAACTCGGTCCAGGTTCTCGGAAGAAGACAGAGCGATCGATTACTTTGGCGAGCAGCTCCTAGCAGCAGGGTACAACTTCTATGGAAACGAACCAATGTACTCTGGGATAACTGGCGAGGAATTCGCGGCGGACATCTACATTGGTGTTGTGTATTACCAACGTCTTCGCCACATGGTTCTCGACAAATTTCAAGTGCGAACAACCGGACCGGTCGATCCCCTCACCCGTCAGCCTGTCAAGGTGAGGGCTGACATTAGCTCCACCTCCTATCCGTTCACATGAACTGACAATGGACGTCGTGCTCAATAGGGTCGCAAACGCGCAGGTGGTATCCGCTTCGGTGAGATGGAACGCGATGCGCTGATCGCACACGGCACCTCGTTCCTCCTACAAGACCGCCTCATGAACTGTTCCGACTACTCCACCGCGTGGGTGTGTCGGACGTGCGGTAGTATCATCTCGCTGGGCTACGACGATACCAGTCTAGGAGAGATATCAACGACGGGCGAGATGAAAGCAGCGGGTCCCGGTGGCGAATACTGCAGGGTATGCCGTGTCGATGCCGAGGCAGAGGACGAACGGGCGCGAAGAACATTGGCTAACGGTGAAAGCTCGGATAGAGGGCCAGCCCCCGAGGTCGCGGTGGCCATACCTAGGGCGCATGTGCTGGGTTCTTTGGGAAAAGGGGGCGACATGGATGTAGTGGCCGTCCCATACGTATTTCGCTACCTGTGTGCCGAGCTGGCAGCCATGGGCATTGCGGTTGGGTTAGAGGTTCGATAACCGACAATCCCACGCAACCGCTCATTCATGTCAAACTCGCTTACTTACTGCCGCTCGATCGGCTTCAAGTTAAAAGACTATCGGCGATGACTCTAAATGTATACGTTTAAATTAAAACCGACGCGCAGCGGCAAGGGAATAATATGAATGTGACAACAAGGTCGATAGAATAAAGGGTAGACGAAATGGTAGGTATGGCATGTAGCGAGAAAAAATCACCGAGAGAAATCCAGAGTCCAAAGACGAATGAATGTTAGTTACATAAATCCAAGTATCTCAGGGATTGGAGCGAGTTGCATCCGTAGTGTCGAGCGAGGTTTCGCCCGGTTTTCCCATGTGGGGATTAAGTGATAATTTGTGCTGAATGTCAAGCCCGCCGTCTCCAAGGAATAGTTCGACAACCGCTTTCTCCAACCCGCTGACACCCGAGTCTCGAGGAGGTGGCGAAACAGCTTGGGCTCGCAAACTCGTCACGTCTCCGGCGAGCTTGCTACGGGCCAAAAACATGTCCACAAGTACCCGGCACTCGGCGGCACTCGTAGCATGTTCGAGCATAGCCCGCATCTCAAGAGCATGTTCAAGGGCCGATGATGCCGATGAATGGGTCTCCGAAGGGGGTGGCGCAACTTTCTGGGGTAGAGGAGAGGTCGCCTTGGAAGATACATGCCGCGGTAGTGTTGGAGTCGACGAGGAGGAGGGGGAAGACGGAGACTGTACCGCGGACATTTGAGTTACATCGCCACGAGTTGGTATGGTTATGGAGGTAGCTGGAGGAGATAGCAAGGCTGCCGAAGACGTGAGTTTGGCAGGTTGTGACAAATCATGCTCCTGAGCGCTGTGAGAAATCACTAGAACACGATGGGCGGTCTTCACGGCAGTTTCTTCGGCTCGAGATCCAACGGAAGAGACTGATGCACCCCCTCCCGCAGACTTGCCATTCCAAACAGGCATTGGGTTTTGAACAGAAGATTGTGCTCGCTGACGAGGGGGATGCGTCGCTGCCTGAAATGCAGAACCGCGTTCTGTAGAAGTTTTCGTGGGTGGAGCAGAGGTGGGATAACGAGGGGGAACAGGGCGATTGGCAAGAGGGGAAAGGTTCGTCATGGACCTGTTTGAACCATCCATAGACCCGACGGTCATTTTGCGAGGGGCCTTGGCGGTATCACTGGCCAACGTGATTCTGGACATCATTTTCTGCAGCCGACCTGACTTCTTAGGCGTTTGGGAGAGCGGAGAAAGCAAATTATCGCTTGAAGTCAACTGTGGAGGACCCTCGGCGAGGAAAGCAATCAGCTCCTTGGTGCTCGTTGAAAACCCTCGTTCCTTGGGGGATCCCATAGACTTCAACTCTCCCATACCATCGTCATCCGAGCCAGCCATGATATCTTCCAGTTCGAGCGACTCTCGACTGTACGCAATGGTGCGCCCGCGCGGTGGCCGAGAAGAAGTGTTAAGGTCCAGTTCCTGTGGAGGTATCCTTCTCCTCGATATAGAACCGGTGGACGAGCGCAGATCAGATAGGATGGAATTTGATTCCGATGGTGTATATTTGTTGAAAGTCATGCCTGACGGTGCCGGGGATGGATCTGTCGTTATGGAGGTTGCTCGGACACGGGAAAGGGAGGGGGCCGAGTAACTAGAGGCGGTTGCAGCGCTCAGTTGTCGAGGCCGTGAGGTTGGTGGTGGTTTTTGGGTCGAACGTTCGTCTTCGTTGCCAATGACGGAGCCTACACGACGGACAATCTGAGTGGACCCGTTCGCACGCTTGGCTTGCTCTGGGAATGAATGGGAAGAGGACGTGTCAATGCCATTAGAGTTTTCAGTCTTTAGAGGCGTCTTTAGCCGGCCGTTTGCGCGGGCCTTTTCCTTATTTAACATCTGAGGGGCAGGCGGAGTCAACAAGAGATGACAAAAGCGAAGTGGATGCGTGTACGTACCTCCATCGTCCGCAATCTGTCTGGGGTTAATGAAACTTTCATGGTCGACCCTGATCTCATCATGTCGTCAAACTCTTGGGAACGGGTGTCCTCCTTGGGAGCGAGAATGAGAGAAGAGAGAGGGAAAGAAGACAGAACAATAACATACGCTGAACGTAGGCGATATAGGAGACCTGTCACTCCTGCTAGCGAGTGATTGTTTTGTATTTGCACTCGCAAAGGAATCCATTTTTCGATGCCCAGGATCGCTTCCATTGGTGACGAAATCCTGGGAAAGTTTGTTATATAACATTTTGACAGCTCGCGATGGCCTGTCCTTGTCGAGTGAGGGTCTAGTCGAATTTGTAGTTGAAATGGGCGCATTGTTGACGGACTCGGATGACAGGCGAGTACGAGATAGACGAATGGATCCGTTGCGGCGGAACATGCCCGAGGCAGCCAAGGAAATGCCATCGATATTCTCGTGTGCAATCGAAACACTCCGCCTCGATTTCGGCATCTTCGAAAGGGCTTCTATTTGACTATAAACTGGAAAAAAAAATAAGAACGTCAATTCGGGTCTTCAAGAATGACTAATGAGACCTGAACAAACCAGCCATATTTTTAAAAAGTCCATAGATAGAGCTGTCCTCGCACAATGCAACGAACAAATCTTGCCCATTAGCGACAGTTCGACTACTGTCCCGGGCGACGACGCGACCGACATTCGAAATGATGTGTCTGTCAGAAGCAGTCAGTACGGTACGGCAGAACGAGTGGGGCACCACTTACTCGCAGATAGACCTGATGACACGGCGATTGACAGCGCGTCAGTAAAAGAGTCGCGTCCGTAATTGGGTATGCTTACTCTATGATTGCAGTCAAATACAAAGAGGCCGGGGCGAGAAGTGTCTGCTTCGGAGGAGAGATGCCCTCTGCGCTCATGCGCTGAAACAAGCGAGTTTCAGCATCCGAGTTCTCATCAGTGTCGCTAAGGGTTGAGTAGGCTTCGCACTTGAGGCGTAGGAGCTATGACGAGAGGAGGTGGGAACGCGAGTGGATGCGATTCGGAAAGAAGACGCACCTCGAATGCCCATCTGAGGTCGAACGCACTGTCCTCGGCGGGTGGGTGAGCAGATGAGCCTGATCCTTGTGCACCGCCTGTGCGCTCCCAGTATGCCCTGAGTTCGAGTTCAGCCTCTAGCACGGCTTCCTTGCCCAAGGTGGTGGGCAGCACCTTGTGGAGGCCGGCTCTGAGCTTTGTGGTTGTGAGTGCGCGGGCTGCGCTGAGGACTGTATGGAGGAGTTCGTCGAGAAAGGCGTTGATGGAGTTGAGAGCGTCGGGGGAGAGGTTTGTTGGACGAACGTCGGAGAGGATGACGTCTGCTGAGCGGGAGGAGATGTAGTACGGCGGTGTATCTAATTCGTGGTCAACCGACATTTCTTTAGGCCAAGGAGAGCAAAACAAAAAATTGGTTCGCAGTCGCGGTCGCGGTCAAGAAAAGCCCTTGGAGACCTCTCGGTCGGTCAAAATAGACGCCGAAGCTAATTCAGTTCCTAGCTAAGCGGCCCACTACACACCCCGAAAAATTGAAACAAGGCTCCGATCATAGTAAGATCAACATCCTTTCCACTACCTCCTCCTCACCCACGCCTGTCGGCTGCCCTTCTCGTGCTATACTATCACCCCCTTCTCCTCCTATCTCCTTATCCTCGGTCACCATGCGCACAGCATCCACAGCCGAGCTTACAGTGCCAGACTTTACGGCACCTTCACTGCTTCCCCACAGCGTCAGACCTCGCAAGACATCCGTCACCATCCCAGAGTCAAGGTCGTCCAGTGGTGGATTCTTTGCAGGATACGACGAAAGCGCCATCAAAAAGTCATAGTCGTCTCGTCGAAGGTCCACGCTATCCGTGTCGTAGTCAATCGTTTGGCGTGTTAGACGTCCGCGCATCGGCGCATTCTGCTTTCTTGTCCCTAGATCAACTGGGCTCCATATATTCCACAGAACCTGAATTCGCAACATCAACATCGCGTGAGATCTTCAACACCATGCAAAAGAGTGACGCCTACCCATGGCCCCACGATCGCGTGTCTATCTGCGGGTATCCGGCACTTAAACACACGCCTCGGTATCACACGGTGAGACGGAAGGTGGTGTGGTGGCGGGCCCAATCGAGCCGGAATAGCTGGAACGATTGGTTGACACGTCGGTTTCTGTATCAACGTCTCCCTCTGCTCCGCCTTTTGGTGTTGAACCTCGTGTTGCATCACTTGGACGGGCTTGTCAAATTGTTCGTCACAACCTGGGAATGGCCGACGTCAGCGGACTGCAGATCAGTGGCACCTGATCAAGTCTGTTCACCTGCAAACGGACATGGCAAAGGTCTTATCGTATGTCTTTCAAGGTGTACGTCACGTTCCCGTTCGTCACCAAACTGTCTTTGACATTTTGCCCATTGACATAGAAACGCACCCTTGAAAGGGATATGAGCCGAGTCTGAGTCATTCTCATACGTAAACAGTCTCGTACCTTCAACTCTTCCTCACGTGCGTGATTTTTTAAGTGGGTAAGCAGATGGGTCGCACAGTTTAAGATGGCTCCACAATTCGACCACCGGCACCGCCGCTCTAATAACCGTGATTTGGATTCTTCAATCAATAGTTGCTCAAATCGACTATATCGAACTGTAAATAGGATGAGCTAGGAATCAGCAAAAGCGAGGAACGCTCTCATACTCTCTTCATCGTCTCCGACGTCATCTAAATCCGAGTCTACACACTCTCCACTTGCGCGCCCCTTCAGCTTTGCCTTTCTTACATAGAGTGGCGCCGGCGGAATGAGCACGTATGCCATTTTTCTTCGTTTGCTGACACGTGGTGGTGTGACTATCTCGACGTCATTTTCCATCTCGTCGACATCCATAGAGTGTCGCTTGAGGGATGCCCCGCTTTTGTCTTCGTCAACGATGATCTCAATGTCCGTTTCGGGTGGCTTGCTATCTGCTGGTGAAACAGGGGGAGAAGGCAAGAAGAGTGGCAACTTGCCATCCGGCGGGTGAGCACTCGCTTCACGTGGCGGTGGTTCGAAACTTGGTAATATCGGCTCCCCATTGGCTGGTAGAGGATACAAAAGCTCTGGCTCCAGATTTTCTTCAAGTTCGGCGGCAAATGATAAAGGTGGACTGTGCATAGGCACATCCACGTTGTGGCCGTCCGCCGCCGCGTCAATGGGCAGTTCCTCCAACGAGAGACTTTCCAACAGAGGAGTATGAATGGTGGTCGTGGTAAGAACAGGGACTGGTTGTGATGTTGATGTTGCGCAAGCGGTGGTCCGGTTCGGGAAAGTGAGTTCCTGACCATTTCCGTCTACGGATTCGTCCGAATCATCCATTGTGAGGTCGATCATGATTGGCCCATCGATGACAGCATCCTGTCTTTCCTTCTTCAATTCGCTTTGCGAGGTAGCACATTGTGCCTTGTCCGGCACACCTGGTCTTGCCGAGGGTGTCAAGGAGAGGTTCGCATTAACAAAAGGAGACACCGGCGGATCTGCTAAACGTTTTGGGGAAGCCGCGCGAGAGGGTGATTCTAGGACGGTATTTTCACATGGCAAGTCACCCCCATGCTCGTCAGTTTGTTCCGTTGGTTCGCTTCCCCCTCCCTCATGAGGATGCAAAACTATCTTCCCAAGCGAGCGCAAGATATCCCTCGCCAATGTCGCTTTATTTGCGTCTTTAGGCGTCCGCAGATTAGCTCCTGCCTGTGGCACATCTCGTTTAGGCGTCACAGGCGCTGTTTGTGTCAGAGTGACATTCTCTGAGGGTCTTGTGGAAGTATCCGCTACTTGTGCGGAAAATGCTGATCGGGTCGCCTGTGCTGCATAATATTGGAGTTGTGCAGCATATTGTGGAAAATTTTGCCCTCCAGAAGCACTCGGTTTAGTCGGCTGTTCAGCCACAGGCGTCGTATGTAAAGGGGAAATGGCCGGAGGTACATGTGTGCCAACCGCCGTCACATTTGGGGTGGCAATCGGTGGTCCTTGTTGCTGAAGTGCACTTGGCATTGGCGGGGCATCAGCGTTGGACCCTGGTTGTAGGAAGTGCGCCCTGATTGAATCCACTAGATCGCTAGGGAGAGAAGCCAAGGCATCCCTGACCCATCCCTCACTTATGCCAGATACTCTCGCTTGAGTCCAGACAGCTTGAAGATGTGAAATACCACGCTGTGGATAGAATGTAAGAAAAGATTCAGCTCCAAAGAAAGTACCAACATGAGCGGCTGCCTGGAAGGCCTGAATAAATGCCGTTTTATTCGAGTGAAGTTGTGGCTCGCTTGTCCGTATTTGCTTTTGCACGTTAGTTGACTAAGGTTGGGATTTATGTGAGATTCAAAAGAAAGGGAGTAGATCACGAACCTGCGCAAGTTGAGTAGAATGTGCACGATCGGTCGATTGTGAAGGAGCGCCTAGATTCCTCTCGGCCAGCTGGAAAGGTCGCTGAGATGAAGATTGGGCTTGAGATTGCTGGGATTGCTGTTGGTGTGATGTTTGAGAGGGCTGAGGATGCTGTTGGTGTAATGTTTTGGGGGGCTGGGAATGCTGTTGACGTTGACGTTGCGAGGGGAGCTGAGGAGGTTGGTGGTGTGATGTTTGAGAGAGCTGAGGACGCTGTCGAGGTTGCGGTTGAGGCTGCAGAGGTGGCTGCGTGGGTCGCTGAGGTGGCTGTTGGTATGATCTTTGAGCGGGATGAGGTTGCTGTTGAGGTTGCAGCGGAGGTTGCGAGGGTTGCTGAGATTGCTGTTGAGATTGATGGGGTGGTTGGTGAAATTCAATCCGCTGTGGGTGTGATTGGATGGGAAGGGGCTGGCCGGAGGGGGCTGCCGCTACTAAAGATACACCTTGATGTGGCATTTGCACCTGAGAGGTGGAAACAAGTGATGGTAGGTTCTGTGGTTGATTATGGGTGGTAACCGGGAAATGAGACACAATGGAGGGTGTCGGAAAACCTGCTTGATGGAATGCTGAATTGGAGGAGCCAGTGCTTGAGCTACCTTGAGCGGGTCCGTTTCTGGCCCACCCTGCTGATGAAACATTATATCCTGCGGCTTTGCAAGATTTATCAGCGAACTCCAAAACCCTTGTGGTATTCGGCGGACTCACGAAGCACGGGATGCACAGTCGACAATACGATAGGTTGATGTGGATAGTTACTCCAGGACTGTGTGGGTTGTTGGACCTGCCATGGCTGAAAGCCCGTTTGATATGCTGGAACGCTGCCTATGGTAGGCACATTTTGTGCAGTACGCCGACCGGTCTGTCCCGAATCAACAGGGGGCTGGGAAAGTGGCGGTGCGTTGTACTGAAAGGGCTGGCGGGGTGGCACATAGTGGCGAAAGTTGTCCGGGTAGAATTGTTGAATTTGGCCCGGAACACTCCATTGATTTTGGCTATACGGCAGAATTTGAGGAGGGAAGGAAGTGTTCGTGGGGGTGGGCGCAGAATGCTGGAACAAGATGAAGCAATATGAGTGGACGAGAAGTAAGGGAAACGCACAGAAAGAGAAGACCGTGATTCTGGCACTTCCACTAAGGTTGCAGTTGTTGGCAATACGACATTATCGATGGGAACGTTGGGGGGAAACTGGACCAGTTCAGGGCTGTGGGCATAGGTCGGACTGCTCGAGCTTGACAAGAAGGAGATACCTACGTTACCTGTTGGCTTTTTAAACGCGCCAACTCCTCTCTGTATGCCACTGAATTCAGATCCATCGCGTGCGGAGAAGAGAAACTGACTCACTCCGCATCGCGTCCTTCCTTTGCGCGTTTCTCGAGCTGGTCGACGAGAAATCTCTGGTGGGCAGCCTCGTTGTTCATCTCGACCCTCCGGACGATTTCTTTGACCTGTTGGATGTGCTGCAGGTTGGCTTGGTATGCTTCTCGGCTGATCATGTCTGTGGTTTTGGCCATCGATGCGATGGTCAACTGCTTCTTTGCATCGCTAGAGGAAGAATCTCCATCGCCACTGTCCATGATTTATGTAGACAAGTAAGTTATTGAAGAGTAATAACAAACCCGAACGCGCCCCTACTCGTGAGTACTGAGTTACGTCACGCGTCAGTGTCACGCTTTCCCACCACATGTCTCTGCTCCGCGTCAACGGCCATCGTCGTCTGGTCCGTGCATTTACTAGGGAGGCCTCGTTCCCCAGTGCAGCTGTATCACCGTACCGCGTGTTCGATCGTGTCGCCAAACAGACCCAGAAGGACCGTGCAGTTAACAGAAACGGGGGAGAACGGAGTAAAGTTGTAGACTATGTCCGAGACGAAGTTGCAGACAGGATGATGGAGCGCTTGCTGGTATCGTGTCCATATGGCTTGTGTGCAAAGAAATGAATTAACTATAAGCTCCTCAACCAGGACATCAAGAGGAAGTTTGATACCATCGTCGATCTCGGTGCTGGCGCTGGACATTTCTCCAAGTTATTGGAGCCCGACAAAGCCCGCAAGGTTATAATGATAGATTCGAGCGGTTCGTGCCAGAAATGGCATGTAGTCCGCGCCTGATCTTGTATTGTCACAGAACAGATGCTTAACAGGGACCCAGACAATGAGTTTGCAGGTACATCATGGAGTCGCCATGTCTATATTCACTAACTCGAAAGTCCAGTCCAGCTGGAGCGGGTCAAGGGAGACGAAGAAAATTTACTCGAGATACTACCGCGGAATTCCAGCGAAGCAATTGTCTCTTGTCTTAGCCTCCATTGGGTCAATGATCTACCAGGTGCGCCGGCAGGGGTTGTGCACTCAACAGTTTTCAAACTTTTCCTTTCCCACTCGCATGTCTAGGGGTCCTTGTTCAGATCAAAGAAGCTTTGAAACCTGACGGCTTATTTCTAGCTGCAATGTTTGGTGGCGACACGCTCTTTGAACTTAGATCAGCCCTTCAACTCGCGGAAGTTGACCGCGAGGGGGGGATATCTCCGCACATATCACCCATGACAGGTTCAAGAACAGTTCTTCCCACCACTTTCAGTTATGACCTACCTACACAGATACCAAGGATATCTCAAATCTTCTCAGTCGTGCTGGATTCACTTTGCTCACGGTAGACACAGATGAAGTACGCGTTGGTTACCCTTCGCTGTGGGAGCTCATGGAGGATCTGGGGGATATGGGAGAGGGAAACGCCGTCTTGGGAAGGTCTGTACTGAGTCAAGTTTTGTTTTGTCGGCCTTGTACAAATTCGAGGATCGTTAATCAGGCGGCATTTCATGCATCGAGACACCTTGGCTGCAGCTTCCGCCATTTATCGAGGTAATGATGGACGGCCCCTTCGATTCCCAGATGCATATTGATTTGTTCATCTTCAGAACTGCATGGCAACGAAGACGGCTCGGTCCCGGCAACGTTCCAAGTGATATACATGGTATCTACTAATCTTGATGACCGATTCCCTTGTTCTTGGCTCATTGTTTCTTACATCAAGATTGGGTGGAAACCTTCACCAACCCAACCTAAACCTCTCGAACGTGGTTCCGCGCAGACTAGGCTGAAGGATGTTCTCTTCTGAGTTCAATTAGGAGTGCATGGATTCTTTACTAACCACTTGATATAATTATATCATAAGTATGTATCGTATGTCGTGTACGCTCGACGTCTGATCCCACTCATCGGTACCTCATCGCATCGCAAATAGAAAATATCTGCTATACTCTTAGCTTTAGATCCCACGTAGTACTTCCTGTTACTGGCTTTGAATGGATTCCCTTCCCATTCAAAGAGTGCAAGATTATCAATACATATTGTTGCCAGTCTCATCAATTTTATCGACTTTCAGGCTCTAAGATTACAGTGTACATTAGTGTTGGAGACAGCGATCACTCGCCAGAGAGGTCATGGTAAGTAACAGCTGAGCAATTACGGCTCCATGTTGCCCATGCCAACATCAAAGCACCGGGAAATCAGAATCAAAAATTGCCCTCGCCACTGTAGTCAATGGTTCCGTAACTTTGCCCACCTTCCCTGGAGAATTTTTTGGGAGTTGGGCGTTGGGCACTAGACGAGCACATGCTTCAAGAACTGCTTGAGGTCTTCGAGTGTTCGTTCGCATGCCTCGTGCCCAACTGATCTGTACGATCTGAAACTCAAACCTGCCGCACCCAGTTTGCTCTCATCTGGCGAGTAGCCGCTCGGGGGAACCAGCATTGGGAGTGTCAGATTTTCGAGAGCGGGTAGACCCAGGTCATTTGTGAGGATCGAGCTCGTTTTCTGGCCTAAATTATAGGGCACGACGGTATCAGCAGTGCCGTGACACATGAACACCGGTGTCGTGGTCAGGTGGGGGGAGACCATCTGAGAAAGCTCGTTAGTACTTGCCCGTGTATGGAGGGGAGTAAAGACAACTTTTGGAAACGCCTCGTGCAGTGGCATCCAGCCGCTAAGCACGGCCACCCCACCGAGCTTCCAACCATATTTTCCTCCGAACAATCCGTCCTCCCTTCGGGCTGTCAGTCCTGCCAAAAGTGACATAGACCCGCCTTGACTAAATCCACCGACAACGATGCGTTCAGATGGTATGCCAGCATTAATCTCGTCCTGGATATACTTGTCGATAGTGCGGGCAGACTCGAGCATTCCATCACGATCTTCACGCTTGTCTGCCAAGTCCCACGAGAGCACATCGAACCAACCAGGCATCACGAAACCACGATTGGCACTGATGCTGCGGCTTGGAGCATTGGGGAGCAACCACTTGACGTGGGGCAGCTCGTCTTTGATCATTTTGACGATCCCCGACCATCCACTGCCGCTATCGCCAAGACCCTGATAAGCGAGAATGGTTATGAGCAACGCTGGAGAGCGAGACGAGGAAGTGGATGGAGAAGACGGCATACATGCAAGAAGATAACGGTTGCAGTGTGCGTTGCGGATGGCTTGACGACCTCGAAAGGCCCCTTGAGAGAAGGAATGACTCTGGTGGCCATGACTAGCGACTCAGGGGAATAGTTCGGACGAGTTAAATATACTGGGTTGTGGGTGGAATAGCGAGGGGAAAGCGAAAAGGAAACGACGGCGAGGAAGGCAGCAAGAAGGAGGTGGCCCTTACGTCGATGTGCACCCACCGACGGCTTTCACAAGACTTCTCGGCCTAAACCGAACCGCCGGCAGTTCCAACTTGCCAAAATCCCCATGGACACACATTGTGCTGCGGCCAGTCAGCTAATTCAAGCACAAGAAGAGTCATCAAACCATCATGGCCTCTCCAAGAAGGCACAAAAGCGAGCCGCGAGGGCCACGAGGCTTCGCGAACTTAAGCTTGAACGACGTGCCCGCGAAAAGGAGACGAAGAAGCTGAAACGCCGTGAACGAGCTCTGGCCATCGCGAACGGTGAGCCAGAGGGGATCAGCTCTCGAAAAAGACGCAGAACCGCAGATCCCGAAATATTTAACGCTAGAGTCGTGGTCGATCTAGGTTTCGATGAGCTGATGTCAGACAAGGTGGGGTGTTTCACTTTGCTCTTGTCTCCTCCCCGAGGTGATTCGTCCGAGGATAGGAGATCAGTTCTCTTACTTCTCAATTGGCCTATACCTACGGCGCTAACAGACATGCCGCGCACACATTTTCGGTACTATTATTCACATCGCTTAATGGCAAAACAAAACAAAAATTGGATGCCATGAACGACGCCAGCTACAGGAGGTGGTCACGGACGGAGTGGTGGGAGGAGGGCTATGACCGCTTGTGGACAACCGGACAACCCCCTCAATCACCCACTGAAGAAATGAATACGCAAGGCAGCCCCGCTCCAGCCGATCGCAAGAATATCGTTTATCTAACCGCCGACTCATCGGAGGAGTTACTAGAGCTTAATGAAGGAGAAACCTATATCATCGGTGGGATATGTGATCACAACCGTTACAAGGCTAGTATGCGGACTTTTCGCGCGTATCCATTGCCTGCAATCTAAGCGGAGGGTGATACAGAATCTATGCTTAAACAAGGCTATCGACTCGCAGATTCGTCATGCCCGCCTCCCAATCGGCCGTTACATCTCACTTGCCACCCGCAAAGTACTTACCGTCAACCAGGTTTGTTTCCCGCTTTACGGATGCGGGGTTCGTAGTATTGCATGACAGGTCGGATGAAATACCCGAACCTGAGCCTCAAACAAGGGGTGCTATACAACCCCCTTCCACGCTCTGGTGATCCTTCTGATTCCGTGCCTAACATCACCCTGCTCGTGTCAACAGGTCTTTGAAATCCTCTTGAAATGGGTTGAAACTCGCAACTGGGAGGAATCATTCTGGGCTGTTATCCCAAAAAGGAAGTTTCAGGGAGCCGCGAAGGACGGGACGATGATGGCTGATGAAGGTGGACATGAAGGCGAAACTGATGACGAGGAAACGAAGCCCAGAATAGAAGGTAGTGAGGTTTCAGGGGAAGAGGAGGATCCGATCCACCTGGAGGGGAAATGAGAGGTTCAAGATAGCTATACGTACATGTAAGTTGCCCGCTAGCATAGACAATATGAAGCTCACGACAAGGACGATCAGTACGTGCCCCATGGCTGAGTTGGTTACAGCGTCCGACTGTTAAAAGA
>JBBPPA010000896.1:0-15993 GCA_038091735.1 Leccinum pellstonianum
CTCTGCGATGGTTGACGCTGCCGTGCGGACCGTGCGGAGACGGAGGTCAGAGTCGATCTGAGCATCGTTGTCGTTGTCGTCCTTGTCGTTGTCTGGTTGTTGTTGTCGCTTAAACAACGAAGCCATTTGGTGGTATTTGAGGGTCTTCCGAGTGCCAGCACGGAGAGTAAAATCAATCGACTGCGACCGTTTCGATGGGCTTGAAGACTGCGCGAATGCGGCAGTACACGCTAACTCAGCCACGCTGCGATGACCGTGTGAAGCTCCTTTTATACTCTATTAACTCCTATTCATTCTATAGGGGGTATGTCTCCTATTAACAAGCCTACAAAGGTACTCAAGTGGTTTGACTACTCTCCCAAAAGGTGAAACAACCTTCCAGGAACTCTCGGCAGAAGCAGACGCACCTACAATGTAAAGGAAATTACTCGCTCATCGACACCCTCATCGTTTTTCTGACATTTCTTGACGCAACCGTTGATCATAACGCGTGGGTGAGCATAAGAGCTCTTCGCAACACACGCCCGCGACACACGGTCTTGTCCAGACAGACTACGATCTGCGCACGCGGCGGAAAGGATCATGGTCACTGTCTTTCTTGCGCAGGTTGCAGCTGAACCCGATCTGCTTGTCACCTGACATTTCATGCGTCAAGTGTAAACCTCAGTCTCAGCTACGGCCCACTCACCGGTAAGAATCCAAAGCTTGATCCCCGCCCGATGCAACATCTCAATCGCTTACAGTACACGAGTGCCGTCGTCCCGAGCAATACTCCCGCTGACCGCTCGATGGCGCCCTCTGAGATCGATTCCCGACGCAAGCCGCGGCGTGTGCACGATCTGCAGGTTGTTAAACTCGAGCGTCTTGAGCAGCGTATACCGTCCCGGTTACCTCGTGTCCTTGTTCCTCTTAGCGAACGGGAACCCAACATCCCACCAATCGTCCGGCGACTCGGGCTTCTATTCCAGATAGCACGGGCGCCCGGACTGACCGTGCCGTTTGCCGAGTATGGTGTGCAAAAGAACGTAATGACATGTCCAGCCTCCATCAAGCACTGGTCCGCGAGATCCTTGACCATCTTGGGCCGTCTGTGCGTACCGGTTCTTGAACGTCCGTGAGAGCACGGAGACTATCACATCCTCGAGCAACGTCAGCTTGCGCACGAGCTCCTCCGGCATCACTGCGTCCGAACGTCCTTCCGGCGTCACCATGCTTCTCCATACACAACACTGTGAATTGAGCATTTTTGAAAATCCAGAATCGTACCGGTCTTGTCCACAAAGACGCAAGCGGTGCCGAAGGGTTTGTAGTGCATATCAAACCATGCTAGCGATAAACTCGAGATGTCTCCCACCGACCCCTGTGGATCTCCCGAGACCAACTTACACTCTCGTTGGCGTCGACAGTAGTCACGCGCTGACCCTGTCTCCCTCGACGCCCTTGCACTATGCTCATGCCCTCGCCGCCGATGGCGGTGACGAGGATGACGAGGATGGGAACACAGGCGGTCGCAGCCTGAACCTCTAAAAAAGGGAAAGACTGCGACGCGTTAGGAAAAGAATGGGACAATTGGCGCGTGCTCACTTTGGATGACGGAAAGTAGACGTTGGCTATTCTGTAAGGCGGCGTCAGGGACGGCGAGCATGGGGTGTGGCAGGGACGTTTGGCTCATCGATGGAATTGCCCGAACTAGAGGTTCTTTGGTGTGAATGTGAGGATGGTATACCCTAGAAGCGATGAGGTGCGAAAAGGTACGAGCCGGTTGGAGTTACTCACTGCTTGTGCGCACTTTGTTCCTCGGGTAGTGATCCACTTCCAAAGCGTAGACGGTCTGGTCACCAGACTAGGAGACGGAGGTCAGAGTTAATCTTGTAGCTGCCATTTAGTAGTATTTGAGGGATTCCAAGTGCCAGGATGGAGTAAAAGACTAAAAGTCGTGTTTCGATGTCCCATGCGAGTCAGTTTTCTCATTTTGTTCGTCTCCGTGCTAGTTCCAAGTCATTTTCTCACTCCACCTTGGCTTATCCAAATTCCCACTCACACCGAATCGAAGTGCTACTTCTTGTGTCCTCAATGCGTAGTCGACGTCCAACAACAACATCCGTTCCTAAACACCTGAATGGCAACAACACATCCATTTGCAAGGTCGCCACTTCCGACAAGGGTTGCGTCGACGTCAGGGCAAGACTCTCTGAGCCCTCTTGAACCCCACAACGGCAGAGGCGCGTGAGAAAGAAAAACAGACTCTATCGATGCAACGTTGTTGAAGGAGTGTTTGTCACGGACGCAAACGCCGCATCCCCTCGCTCAAGATTGCTTACCTGCCTATCAGCCTTCTCGTCGCCCCAGGCGCAAATTCGCTTGACCAGCGCGATCACGCCGCCTCCTCGTCTCTCATGCGCCCTTGCGCCCTTGTAGCTGCGAACACGGACAACGACATCTCTTCGTCATGCTATAGCGCCACCTCGCCCTCGTCCGTTTATGAGAATGCTGCATTCTCAAGCGTTGGAAACGAATGCATGCTACCTCCTCGATGCTACCGTCGACGCACCTCGTTACCTCGTCTTCCAACAACGATGGGTACTTCGCCAACCCCGACCTATCCTCCCGCAAATGCGCGCCTTTCGCTGCATCCTTCGTCGTGTCCCCAATGTCGATCCCAAGATCTTGAGTCGATCACGCGATGGTTCAACGTCATGCGAGACAGTACAACCGAGGTCGACTCAGATCAGCTGACTGAATTCACAAACCCCAAGTCACCTCGACAGGCAGCTGTCTGACCTGATCCCTTCTACGCCTGATCCAAAGCCGGAAAACCAAGACACCTCCCTCGAAAGGCAGTTGTCTGACCTGGTCCGTCCCACGCTTTTCTTCATCCTACATCTGAACCCTTTGGGTCCAGGAACACCTGTAGACCACTTGGACGTTTAGGAGACTGTCGTTTAGTCGTCGTCAAGTGACGAGGGGAAGGATTCGGTACATATAATATGTTCGGCGGAACAAGGCTGTCATGTTGCAGGTATTATACAGTAATCAAATGATCCAAATCACGAGCCTCCGGATCTCGCTCCAACCTGTCAATGACTCGGAACGTTGCATATACTCGCACGGAGCAGTCGACAATAACCACTGCCTGAGGTCGCTTCAGAAGCCCCGTATATGGTCAACATAGTGGGTATCAATCAGTCAGCATCAGGCCTTGATCATCAAGTGCGCGATCTGCAGGCGTCCTGGTTGTTTTTTTAATCCATCAGGGTCGGGCTGCGGCAAGTGAACTCTTGAACACTTTCATGTTCCACTTGCAAAAGCAGAACCTCGGCGAAAACGTGTCCAATCGAATAATTTTTTTAAAACCCCCGGATCTGAGTGACAATCACTGATCGGGGCCTCGGCGAGTCAAACAGCTTTTTTGCCCTATTTAATATTCTCACTCAACCCCTATCAGCCTGTCAGTATGATCTATGTATACATACACAAGGCGGCGCCGCGAATAATCGACCCTCTTGGCGGCCACACCCGACCATGGCCACACCCGCTACATCATCCATCATAGGGACATGTATGGAGAGTATCTTATATGGTACGTGTGTCACCGTGATTAACGAACACAACTGAAGCCTGAAGATCCGGTAGGTTTCAAGTAGGTTTCTCTTTCTCCTTCAGGTAAACCTAGCCAAGGAAGACCTGTAGCTGTACCATCTACGGATATTGCATGTTCGTCCTCCTGCACCGCCATCGACATTGGTGAGTTTGAACCTATAGCTCGGGAAGCATATCAACAAGCGTTTATATGCAGGCTCTTGGTCATGGCGTCGACGATCATTTTCCTTCTGTGTACTGCCCACATGGCAGTATCCCTTCGGCAGTTGCTGGATGTATTCGTATATGCCCCTTCCAATGTGCCAGATTATGCAAACACTTACTGGTTCAAACCGACGCCGCTGGGCGCCCTCAAGGACGTCCTTTATATCACTTCAGTATGCAATTTGTGTAAGCCATGGGTACAACAAATTGAATTTATAGGTCTTTGTGCAGAATATCATTTTGGCAAGTATCTAATTCTAGCGGTACCTTCCCTCGTGCTCACTTTTGCATTTGCTAAGATCTGGCGCTTCCGTGTCGTGTATCATCATTGCAACTGGGGAATTATGGTGGTTCCTGTAAGCCAGTTTTCCGAGCACGTACGTCGTGCTCTGCTCACATGTCTCATAGATCCTGGTGCAGGCTGCGTACATAGGTAGGTCACACCACGGGCAGTAGTCTACCGCTCACTTCTACCTATCAGCGATTGCATATACATCAGTCACCTTATTCCTCATGAAGCCCAATCTTGACGTGTACGACTCGTTGGTCACTCGTCTTGCATTGGCCGGGTGGGCATTGGATATCATCATCAACGTCTCGCTCACATTTGCCATCGCTATCCGCCTTTGGTGGATGAGCCACAAAATCGCGCTGCTTGGTCGTTCAATGCAAAACTGGTACACTTCAGTGGCAAACATCATCGTCGGATCGGGCTGCCTCTTTGCGGTAGCAACCATTATCATGCTAGGACTCTATGCCAACAACGTCCCATCGACGTTTGCAGTTATCAATGTTTTTTGCCAGCTCGCGGTGACGGCTCTCTTGTTTCTCTCTTTTTTTCACCAATACTCATGTCCTGTCGCGTGTCTGACAGGTGTTGACGCCTCTCTTGATTGTGGTCAAAGTCGGGCTTCGAGATGCACATGACGTGCAGACAGAATACGAGTCGGCTTTTTGCAGGACGTCCGTGTTGTCAGGGATAAATTTCCCTCCTGAATTCGGAGAAGCGGACACAGAACTAAGCCAGCGTTCCTCGAAGGCCGGCGATACTTGATGGCGTTGGTGGGCGCCGAGAACCTTTTACGACCGGCTGCGTTTATGGACCAAAACTTTTTTTTTCTTCTTTCTTTTACTTGTACCAACTCCTGTAATGTTTGCCAGCAACGCTGGCGATTTTTCATCAGTTTTCCCTGGCAGTCGCTGCTCCCAAAAAGCTAGTACACACTAGTACCGTGACTATAGGCGGTTGATTCTCATTAATATCACCTAGGCAGGTCCTAGACGTCCTCTCAGGCTCGCAACCTTCTTCCCAGTCCCTCCATCCATTGTGATTTATATTGCTAAATACACATCCCTGTTTGACCATGCAGGAATGACTGCTCCGTAGCCACCCGGCCGGGAGGATATATATCACCTGTGGATCTCTCGCAGAAACCTCGCAAACTGAGGTACGTGATAAGCAATCTATTATCACACTCACAAAGCACACGGGCGTCACCATCATTGGTGTGGACAAGGTTGGCTGTGATCCCTCTTGTTCCTCTCCGTGACCGTGTGCTAGGTTCGAGTCTGCTACTACTAGCATCAGCGACAGCGTACCCCATTGCCCTCCTTTTCTGCACAGCCAACCTTCGCATCCAGCACCCAGACATTCAAACGCGAACGCGTCTTCCATTTTGCATATCGTAGGTCCAAACTCCCTGTTTGTCTTCCGTTTCTAACAGTAATGATGTGCCCTTTGCCTGGTTTGAATACTCTCTAGGACCTTCCTCAGATCTCCATCCCTGGATCGGCGCGTCATCGACTGTCACAATTGTATGAAGCTTTGACGAACGGAAACGTTACTCTGCACTGTGGCACCCAGCACGCGTTTCCGGTGCACCACGGACCCCCAAAACGGTCGGAGAAGAGGGTACATTGCTGGTCACCATCAAGGCTCGCAGTGTATGTGTGCGCACATGCAACGCATAGAGGGCTACGTCACTCGTCGAACCGATCTTCGATCTAGGAATTTATCACAGTACCTGCGTTACGCATAACGATCGATCTGGATTGCGGCACGGGCAAGTTCACATGACTCTCACACCAAAGTTCGTTCTTTGTTCTCACTTGGCTACTGAAATGAAGCCTAGTATGATCGTCAGTCTGCCGCCTTCGCTACAACCCCTCAACACAATTCCTGCCGTATGGACCAAGATGCCCAAAACACGGTCGCATCCTTGTATTTCATCCGGAGCTACCCGACGGTAGGAGAAGGTCGGGATGAGTTTGAAACGACCTGACCAACTGTCAACTACGGCGAGTTATGGTTGATGACGTCTGCCCTTATCGTTTGCGATCTCCGAGACTTTCCCAGTGTGAAATCAATTCAGACACGAAGACACTTGCGGTCCCCAGACGATCTCCAAGTGAAAGCCATGATACCTACGTTCATTCGGATACTCGTTGACTTGCCATCTTTCGAGTCGTCTCTCACATTCGAACGCTTTTTTTTGGTGAGAGCGGGTCGAGTACATACTTACCATAAGGAAAGATTTCAGCTGCTTTTACATAAAATGCGCCAGTACATACGTCAGGAGAACCGTCTCTCCGGAATCGTCCGTCGCAAACGACATCCATACGAAACACGTATTCAAGACAATAGACAAGCACACCTAGGACGGCGGGTTAGGTATAGCCGGTACTCTTCTAGCAAGAAACCACATCCGACGCTTCCAGTGAGAAGCGGTGCGAACAACCCGTTCGAATATGTCCTCGTCAACATCTACAACACGTGAGCGTAACTTGTACCGACCAAGCCCACGCCGGATGTCGTCGAATTGAGCAACAACCCCATCGATTTTGGGGCGCTTGCCAGGGTCTGTTTGTATCATACTAGCAATCAAGGGTTTCATAAACTCAAAACCACGCTTGTCCTGTGGATGACGGATCAGCATGATGGAAGCATGGCATGGCATGTGGTAAGGCAGGTAACTTACAAAGATAAAGTCCATTTTGATAGCGTTACCAATGTAGAAAATGTCAGTAGCAAACGGATCGCAAGGCTCGTTGGAGTTCTGGAACTCGGGAACATCTTTATCACCGCCCCAGATTGGCATTTCCTTGGGACTGAGATCCGACGGGTCGTAACGCCGAGAAATACCAAAATCGATGAAAAAGTATTTTGGGGGTCGTTGAGTGCGCGTAAAGTGCTTAGCATCACCGGAATAGTCCCTGCTTAGGTTCATGGCGACCGGATGGAATGGCTCAGCATAGAGATGGGTAGGCTCCAACATAATATTCTTGTTCATGCAATCACTACCGAGAAATTAGCACAAGAAAACAACAATTTACTTCACACACCGATGAGCAACTCGATGCTTATGCATGAACTGAATTCCCTGAGATAATTTTTAATGCATAGTCATAGACAATCACAAATTCATGTTACCTCGAACAACTGGCGGAAACATTCCACTGCTTCTCCAATAGTGTCAAATTTAGGATCTTTGTAAGGTCGAAGTAGAGGCATAACCATAATCAATGTATCATCTTCGGTGTCCTGAGTGAAGACTTCAAAGACAGGGACGCAATGATTTGCTGGTTGTGAAGCAAGCTTTTGAGAGGAAAAGAATGAGGCAATGTCCGCTTCATATGGATGATCTCTTCGATTTATTCGCTTCAAGGTGACCACTTTCCCATCCGAAGTTCGAGTTGCATCCATGATTTGGCCGAACTAGGATGACATGCGGGTCAGATACGAACGGGTAGCAGAAACATCCGTACCCGTAATCGCTTTCCGTCTTCACAGACTGACCAGTCTTTTTTTGACATTTTCCAAGAGGGTACCCACTTAGGGGAGTAGCGAGGACGTAGCATATATCCACGATTGCTCAGTTGGTTGTAGCGGTCCCGCCACCAAACCTCCCTAACATCGAGTTCTTCGGGTGGAATGTGGTCGCTGGTTCCCCATATCGCGGCCATACTCTGGGAGATCTCGCCGTCCACTTCAACGGTCCGCGACATGGTTGACGTCCCTAGGATACACGTACGACGAACTCAAGAGTGTCGTTTACTACGACGTGCTAAAATAGACGCAAACAGACACTCACAGCGTCCACATTCTGCCGCGGGATTTCAATCGGAGTCATACGCTGTGGCCCGCGGTGAAATTGCGGCGAAATGTATGTGCTATACGTCCGAGGCTTTCCATCCTTTGTACCATTCAACTACCCTCTCATTTGCCTGTATAGCATGATCTATTTGCATAATAGCTCGCAGTGGACTACACCTATAGTGGACTCTGAGTCTTGGACTGACGTGTAACCTTGAAAATTTACTTCAAAGGGTCTCTGCGAAGTCGCTCCAAGATGGAAAGTATTGTTGAATTCCAGGTAAGGTGCTAAAATCTCACTGGGTCCCTTATAATCCCTGTTGAAACGAAGTTAATTCCGACCTATTTCCCCTTGCACCACCCAGCTAGATATCCAACCGATGGGATCAGATCCTTCCGTTGCCGTCGTCGAATTCGACCTCGGATACGCTGCCGCGTTTGATCCAAGTATTTTTCCTGCTGAATATTATGCAGAAGACAACAATCTCGACAAGGGTATCGTTCTGATCAGAGCAACACTGAAAGAAATGGAGAAGATCAGGGATCTGGGTATCGATCTAAACGAGAACGAGGACTTCGTTTATAATACGAGGCTTGAACTCGAAGAGTCAGTGCTTAATTATGACCTACACCCGCCTGCTCACGTGCTAGTAGTCTGAGGGTCAAGAAGGCAAAGTTGGTGGATAATCGCAAGACGCTCAACCCGTTCAAGGTATTTCGAAACTACAGAGCAGCCCGGTTGCTTCATGAAGGATCCAAATCTCTGTATCTTGAAACGAAGGTTGGATTTCTCGACTACTGGCGTCCACCCGTTCAACGTGTCCTTGATCAGCGCACGTCCGAGAAGTTCCACAGAGAGTCTAAGGTAGACAGCTTACAAGTGGTTTCGCGGACACAAATGCGAAGGGTGGTCGGCAAGTCGTGTCTGATTGTCTCAATTCCTGGTTCGATGTTTACGCATGGTTGCTCCTCAGGTCCCATACCTCAGGGCGTTAAAGTCGGTGGGATCGCAATTGCGCTGCCCGATGGTCTCAACGAAAATGCGGAGCGGACGATCAGAGATGCGAGGGACACGATAGCTAGTACACGGATCGACCCATTCCAAGATAACTCCCTCGTCTCGCAACTTCGCGACGGTGAGGAAAGCGTGGTAGTCGGGAATAATGACTGATATGATCTAATTAGACGAAGAAGAAATAACCCTTGCTGATACGGAAAGCCTTCTCAGCCAAGACGACGAGGAAGACGGAGGCAACCGACCGACGGTTACCTTCAGTGATCCACGGCTACCCCCTCTGACCAGCCCCCAAACTATCAATAACATCACCATCTACAACCCTCTGGTAGCTGTAAACTCGCGTGTCGAGGGGGTCACAAACAATAGTCACTCGCGGAACAGTGGTGGAGGTCAGTGTGGTTGTTGTTTCCGAACAGCATGATAATGACACTCCCATAGCAACCATCACTCAGGAGCCTGCATCATAATGTCATCCCCATCTTCCCACCATTCTTTGTAATGTCATGATGTAGATTCAGTTCTCTATGACCTTTACCATCGCATTTTACACTGTACGAGCAAGTACCTAATTATCCTGGAGTTGGATTCTCAAGTGGCACTCCACTATGGAATGTGGAATATCTCTCGGTCGGCGGTCACCTCGCTGAGCCGCCTCTGGTGGGGAGAGGCACATCTCCTGCAACATATCTTCAAGAGTACGTATCCGGATAAGTAAGATGTATATCACTTGAGTTGTATTCCAATTTGGAACCTAGATACGACGAGCACGTTGGAGCTGTCACACGGGGTAACAGCGGCTTGGCATCGCGCAAGTTCGTCGGCTAACCACTTCGAGGCCCTTCACAGCAATTCACAGCATCCAGCATTAGTTATAATGGAGGAAAACGCAAACCCTCTGACAGACTTAGGGCCTCTGAGTCTGTTTTGCACGGAAGCACGCTATGTCTCGATCTCCCCAGGACCTGTACTCGAGGTTACTCTCCTCTACTCGCGGTTACCCACTTTGGACTCCTGAACCAAGAAACGAGTTTTTGATCGAACGTCCAGAAGGTCTCAGAATCGGTGACGTCGGAATTGTCACTCCCGACTTAGGCGGCTTTGACGCCCTTTTCAACTTATGCCTGCCACCGAATCATTCTTTTCACACTCGCTTCGGCGTACCCGACAATTTTACCTGCTTTAGACCAGAAGAATTGGAAATCTGGACCGACTTCTCTGCAGAGCCACAAGGTCAAGTTATTCTGACTCCTTCTGTAACCCGAGTCGGGGCTGCTCATTCATCGACTGAGGCACCACAGAGGTACATTGCAGCTCTTCATTAGTAAAAGAAAGTCATCTGATCACGTTGGATTGTTTTTCAGAGACGAGTCGGGCGTTTCAACTTATCGATTCAACCTATCTCCCGATGAAGGCGCACTCCTCATTCTTCCAGAAGGTGCTGAACGGCATGAGCTTTTGAACGATGGTCTTTTCGTCAAGCAAGCTAGCCAAAATGCAGCGAAATGGTACAATTACGCTGTGGACCGTCGCGGTCGAATCATCAGCCAGGATGCCCTCTATGTCATCACCGGACTTTACAAAACTCGTTCTTGGTCTGTCGCAGCTTTCGAAAATGTTGCTGGAAACGAATCTTATGCGGCGCACTACAAGCATATACCAGACAGGAGGTCCTCTGCGCCGACGTACGGCTGGGAGACCACGCGTGCAAGTTTACATTGGCGTGCTGGGACTTCCATCGACCACGGGACACCTAGCCAAACCGTATTCATTCGCGGGCTCAAAATAGGACTACGGAACGGATTTTTAGGTTCCAGATGGGTCAGAGTTGAGGCAGATGTCCCATCCAAGGCTCGATCCAATCCCGTGAAGCCGTTGAGCATTGTTCCAAGCAACTCTCGGGTACGCGACAGCTTGGCAAGCGTGATGGGAAGGGATGGGAGAAGCCCCTCCCGAATTACCATGCATACAACGCAGTCGACAGACGCGGCCGATGAGCAGGCAGAAAGTAACATTTCTGATCAGGTTGGGTATGATGGTATGCATGTAGAAATCCAGCGGGTACCAAATATACATCCGGTGCGTACATTACTTTGTATATGAAGGGCGATCGTTTGACGGCCATGATAGGCGTTTCATCCCTCGAATGCGATTAATCGATATTTGCTTCGCAAGGTTGGTGTACCGGAACTCTACGCATGCAAGGAGTATGAACGTCTGTTTTAGGACCCTTCAGCGAGCATTTCAATCGCTTGTGATAGCATTTGGATGTCGATCCTCGAAGACGTATGGTCATATTCTAGTGATACGCGTCCCAGACATCGAAATTTGATCATCGGCTCCTAGAAATCGTTCACGACAGAAGATTTTGATGAAGATTTTCGTCTTGAAGAAGTGCTGTCTCAGAATTATGATATAGTCTCACACGAAGGTTAGGGTGTCATTGATGAGTCATTGCGACTGCTGATGTACATTCCTCGAAGGGGTAGTGCGTCTGGAGAGAAAAAGTGGGGCTCTTGTTGGCAGGCAAACAAGTGACCCAAACAGTGAATTAGATCCGCAGGTTTCCGCTTCGAGGAATCCAAAGGATTCTGAATCTGATCTGAACGCCGAATTTCAATCCATCACTTCGCAGATTGGTCCCTTGAACAAGCAACCGTTGTCGCCTTCGCGCCGGGGCTCTCTTGAGGTGAGGCGCTGTATCTCAGGTGTCCCTTATAATCCCTGTTGAAACGAAGTTACTTCCGACCATTTTCCCTTTCATCACCCAGCCAAACTCTCAATCAATGGGATCCGTTGCCATCGTTCCAATCGACCTCGGAAACGCTGCCGCGTTTGACCCAAGTATTTTTCCTGCCGAATATTATGCAGAAGACAATAATATCGTGAAGGGTATCGTTCTGATTAGAGCAACACTGAAAGAAATGGAGAAGATCAACGAACTGGGTATCGATCGACACAAGAATGAGGACTTCATTTTTAATACGAGGCTTGAACTCGAAAAGTCAGTGCTTAATTATGACCTACACCCGCCTGCTCACGTGCTAGTAGTCTGAGGTCGAAGCAGGCAAAGTTAGAGTGTAATCGCAAATCTTTCAACCCGTTCAAGATATTTCCAAACTATAGAGCAGCCCGGTTGCTTCATGAAGGATCCAAATCTCTGTATCTTGAAACTAAGGTTGGGTTTTTCGACTACTGGCGTTCACCCGTTCAACGTGTCCTTGATTAGCGCACGTCTGAGAAGATCCGCAGAGAGGTAGACAGTTTACAAGTGGTCCCGCGGACACATATGCGAAGGGTAGTTGGCAAGTCGAGTCTGATCGTCTCAATTCCCGGTTCGATGTTTACGCATGGTTGCTCCTCAGGTCCCATATCTCAGGGCATTAAAGCCGGCGGGATCGCAATTATGCTGCCCGATGGTTTCAACGAGAATGTGGAGCGGACTATCGGCGACGCGAGGGACACGATGGCTACTATAGAGGTCGATCCGTTCCAAGATAACTGCCTCGTTCCGCAACTTGGCGATGGTGAGGAAAGCGGGATACTCGGGAATAACGACTGATATGATTAAATTAGACGAACAAGAAATCACCCTCGCCAATACAGTCTATACAGAAAGCATTCTCAGCCAAGACGATGAAGAAGACGAAGGCGACCGACCGACCGTTTCAACCATCAATAGTATGGATATCTATAACCCTATTGTAGCAGTAGACTCGAGTTTCAATGCACTCACAATTAATCGTAGCTCACGAAGTAGCTGTGGAGGTCAGTTTGGTCATTATTTTCGAACAGCGTGATAATGACCCCCCATAGATACCATCACTCAGGGGCCTACACCATGATGAGCAATATTGTCCTTGGGACGGTAGAGACTCTAGAGAGATGCAGAGGACGATTCCGATGGGAGGACAACAAAGTGGAGATACGGACACTACAACAACAGATTTTTGTCACTACGTTAATGCTCGATATCTGGTCTAATCTATGCCACACTAAGTATCAACTTCAAGTGTGACTAAAAGATTTCGCGCGTGGAAACTCAGCGCATGACTACGATTCAACGTTCAACATCCGCGAATATTGAAACAAGGGACCATCTGTATGAAACGATGTTGCATTGTACTTGTCTTCACAGGAGCTGGCTTTATATCCAACAAGTCATTGCGTCCCGGTCTATGAAGTCTTCACACTGGACGCTAAAGATGATACACTGATCCTGGTTATGCCGAGTCTACGGGCTAGTACCTAAGCTGCCGTCCTAGGCATTGTTGTCCATCTGTCAATTATATTGTATACATTTGTTTCGTGTGGATCACATTTGCGTTGTGCGTGTATAACCGTTCGTGACCGAAGATTGTTGTACGGACACAACAGCGATGACGCAGTCGTTTGCCCCCTCCCATTCTACACTTGACGAAAAGAAAGATATTTATGTAAGTACAAGTATCAGTGCCGAGTCGAACGATGTCTTTTTCGGACGGCGGAGGGTTGCGTGGTCGGCGACTACGTAGTACTCGTTCATCATGGTCACGACGATGTCTGACTCCGATCTAGCGTATCGTAGTGTGTTACTTATGTTCCAATCCCCTTCGCCGAGCCTATTGTCTTTGAATGAGCTGCCGCCGGCCTGCATACGATCAGATCCACGGTACGTGACACGGTTCCGGAATCAGGCCTCAGCTTGGAGTCGACAAAACAGTCGCTTCATCCATCGCCTACCGCCTGAAACATAAATTACCTAGCAATGTAGGCCTTGACCAACGCTCGAGAGTCCATTCAGGAGGGTATACAGCGTGGCAGATCGAGAAGGGCCTCACGCCCACGGATTGTGCGCCTCCTCCTCTGGTGTCCCGAACCCATTCCCACGTACGCGCGCATACGGCGGCGGCGTCTGCTTCCTCACTAGCCCCTCCCGCGCCCCGCCATCATATGCACGCTCGCGCCTCCCATCCCCGCTCCCGTCGTCATCCTCCGGCGTGATCACGAACCGCACGTCTGACGCTTCCCACGTTCGTCCCTGGTGACTCCCCCCCGCCTCTACCTCCTGCTCGCGCACCACCTGCACCTCTGGCACATGCTCGCCCTCGTCCCACACTCGTATCAACACCGGCGACCGCGGTGAATGCCCACCTCTTGACGACGCCGGCACTTGCAGCCCATCCGCAGGCGCAGATATGACCAAGTCCACCGCGTCCTCTTTCGCGAGCGGCGTACGTGACGTGCGCGACGACGGGCGTTTTGACACGGACGTCGATGAGGTCGATGAGGTGGAGGAGACGGCGCGGATCGAAGGCGATAGGAGGCGCGGGAGTTGTAGTCGAGATGCGCCTTGCGTGGGTATGGGTGAATGCGAAGGGGGAACATGGCTCTGCCGGGAAGACGGCCGGCTACCAGGGATTCCGCGTGACCGTGGAGGAGATGGCGTTCGTGGCGTGCGCGACACCGCGCCAACGCCCATGTTCGTACTCGTTTCGCCGTCGTCCCCATCGTCATACTTTTTCGGCCGCCTCTCTCCGTTCTGCGTAGCGCCGTACCCCGAAATCGTTCCCACCTCACCCCTCCTGTCATACACGCCCGACGCGATCTCCCGTACAGCCCTCTCGTCATCCTCCCACATAGCCCATCTTGCTTCCTCCGAACTCACGTCCACCACCGGGTACGAGTAGTCCCCAAACACATACCTTCTCGCGTCCTCGTACGAAGCCTCGTCCACGCCCTCCGGACCCGCCAACGCGTCACTAAACGTCAACGCGTACTCATCCCCGTCATCCACGTCGCCGTCGTCACCACCTCCCCAACCACCTCCACCACGCCGAGCCTGCACCAAGTCCGGTGCATCATGCACCACATCTTCGGCATGTGCGGCAAACAACGGGGCAGTCGCCTCCGTATCGCTGTCAGGCCCTCGCACCTCGGGCAGCCAATACTTGTGCTTCCCGCCTGCGGCATAGCGGAGCCCAGCGCGGATCCGGCGGTCCCTTGCCACGCCGATATGCATTCCACCCTCGCTTGGCTCGAACGCACGGTAGTTGATGCCTTCGCCGCGAAGCGTCGCTCGCGTGTCCTCGACGAGGTCTTTGAGCCCGAACGCATCGCGGAGGGCGTAGGCTAGCGTCATCCGTGCGACGTGGATCGGAGAACGGCGTTTTCCAACGACTGTTGAACTGGCAGGTGGCTGGACGAAATCACGGTACGAGAATGCGTACATGTGGGCTGCGGCGAAAAACGGCATTTCAATGCAGATGAGAGTGTCTGTGAGACCAACGGATATGTGTTCTCGATCGGTGTAGGGTCCGAGGCGCGATATGGCGCCGACTGCGACGAGGAAGGAGACGGCAATGGATTGCCAAAAGGAGAAGAAGAGGATACCCTTGACGCAGAGGAATTTAGGGACGGGTCTTTGGTTGGGGCGGAGGCGTTAGCGAGGCATATTGTTAGGCTGTGTCAGCAAAGAGGTGCTTACCGGAAGGGTTTTAGGTCTTCGTTGACGCACATCCAGAACACGGCGAGACACCAGAGTGCGAGACAGATGGAAACGTTGTATACGATGGAGACGTACAAGTATCCGCTTCGAGCGCGAAAGTCGCCTTCGTTGTAAGTGCCGGTAGCTTTCATGATGAGACTCGCTAACGCGAGGAGAGGCTTGATTTGAACATATTCTGTGTAGTCGCGGGTCAGCACAAGCAGAGCAAGAAATGATATGACCTTGGAACTCACGCAGAATACCGCGTTTGAGGGAGAGGAACGTGTATGGATCGCTCAAGTCGATATCATTTCGCCACAGACTGACGGGGAAGACGGCCGAGAGGGGCGGCCTACCGTGTAAGAGGATGAGGAGCGAACGTTCGCCACCCAGATAGTCAAGAAGGAGTACAAAAAAGCAGTATATGACAAAGGCCTGCAGAAGGCGCCGTGAGCAACTTATGCTGACGACGCATGATTAGACGCACCTCGTAAATGTCACGTACAACATCAATAAAGAATGCAACCTCCAAGGAGAAGAGGGATATGAGCGACGACACGGCGTACAAGGGAACCATGACCATTATTCGCACGACCATTCTGAAGCCAACGATCA
>JBBPPA010000897.1:0-15986 GCA_038091735.1 Leccinum pellstonianum
TCTCGACCTTGATGTCGATATATTGGTATAAATAGCATAACTAACTCAAAATAAATCGTAAAAATATGAGAAAATCAGGGTAAATACTTCAATATATGTACAAATAGGGGGCAACATCGGTCCCCCCTGCGACCGGTCTTTAACCGGTCTTTTTATTTTTGAGAAATGAAAAGACTGAGACCAAGACCAAGTGAAACTAGGAAAGACCGGACCGAAAAAATCGGTCTTTTTTGGTCCGGTCCGGTCCGGTCCTCGGTCTTTCGTCGGTCCTAGGACTGGACCTTTAAACACTAGATGGGAAGGATGGAGCAGGATGTCCAAGGACTCTGCGCCTACCAGGTGGAATGTAAGTCTCTTGAGGTCTGGAAAGACCTGAGGAAAAAGACTCGTCAGTACTCTGTGGAGTTTGATGGGAACATTTCAAAATGAAAAGTCATTGATTCATAGCAATCCACTCAGTTGTGTGACATGAGTAGGTATCAACACAGGTATGGAGTCTCTGTGTTATATAATCAACGGAATACTCTGGGTCAAGGTGAGGCGAATAACCTTTAGAAGTTATATGCTTCTAAGTGTGCAGCTGAGGGATTCAAATATAGAACCAGAGAGGAAAAGATAATGGGGAATGACTCTAGTAGGAAACTTACTAGGAATGTATGAATGGATTGAATGAAGTAACTTGAGAGTGATAGTTGATGCGGTCATGGAACTTTCCCTGTTCTTGTATATTACAAAGAGGTGTTTGCTTTTATTGGCACGGATGAATGGGAATTCGAGTGACACAATCTCTTTTGTCCTGGAAGTGGTGTTGGAGGGGAAAAGCCGGGGTAGAGAATTGGTTATCTTGATTCATTGATGGGAAGTGAATGTAGCAAGTCTTGACTGACGGTTTATTCAGTGGAGCAGACAGATGACAGAGAGAAAGCCAGACTCATGTGAGCATCAGCCTCTCTGCAGTCCGGTTCCGACGTAGGCGGTGTAGAGAAACAGGCTAGTCAAGTCTCCAACGGTGATCACCCCTACGAGACGAGGGTACCTCGCCTTGACTGTTTCGATACGGCTCTTGAATGCTGAAGAAGCCGGGCGAAGACTTGTCTTTCAAAGCTGATTGGAGGAACTGGTGCACATAGCCATTTGCAAAGAAATACAACTGAATTAAATGGTGAGTAAAGTATTGATTATGAAACTCGAAAGGTACTTACACGATCATTGTCGCTCACGTGATGCCGGACGGCATAACCGAGGGTGTCTGACCAAGACGCGTACCAGTCGACTTCATCAGCAAATCATCCCTCAGTTAGACAGGACTCAGGCTGGCCAGAACCAGACAGAAACTCCAAGGTGACAGACACTCACAGTAAGGTTCCCAACTGCCTGGATTTGGACAGTAACTCCCTAGACTGACCCAGACTGGAACAGAATGTGACAGATTGATAACAGGTGCTCTAGATTGGGACCACTAGTCACTGGCAAGGATCATGAAGACCATAACAGCTTTGAGGTGTGCATTGACCTCAAGAAATTTCTTGAGTAGGATGTCTTCACATTGAGAAATTTTGGGTGTCCCATAAGTGATGACAAATCATAATTTATTTGATGATATTACTTAGTTTCTTTGTATGCTAGTAGTAACCCTTACCTTGGGTACAGGTATATAGATATAAATACATGTCAAAATACAGAAGTGGCAAATAAGATTGGGTAATATTGGTGGGAACCAAGTCTGAGTGTGGGAATTGTGTTGACAAGTGATTTCATTATATACAATTATAATTTGCAAAATGCCCTCAAAAAACCCAGTAAGAAATTCAGGAATGCTTTGAGAATGCACAATTTTGTTTACAAATGATTCATAAATTTCAAAACATTAAAGAAAAACCTGTGTGGGATTCCTACAGCAACCATTTGGTGCTAACTTACATAATGGCACTCAATCATTCATATAATAAAAATGGGTTGCCTAAAGTGGTGTACCCTAGCAGGCAATGTTATCACAGCTCAAGAGGCTGATGATGGGCTCATCGACTCACTGAAGAAATAATCAACCACGTTAAAATTGAAGCATCAACGGAGACTGTCTATACACCAATCAGAGACAAAGTTCATTGTCCTGTCTCTGACTTTGTGCTCAATCAGTCTCGCAAGCAGTATGTTGAGGATGTCACTCCCCTGGCACTTGCACATGTTGCTCTGGAAAGCGAGCACATGTTCAACAGGTTTGGTGAGGCCATCATCCTCTATAATCTCCCCCACACACTGTAGGAGGATGGGCCCAATGATCCACTTGGGTATATGATATGATGAATTGCATATTGTGCACACATCCTTTTTCTCTATGTTTTTCAATTGGTGATGATGATTCCCACAATTGTGGCTGATTTGGTTGCTAGTTGTTTACCGATAGCCACTCAACTCAAACCCAGATGCCATGGATATTATTGCTATAATATGTATGTCATTCAACAAGGTTGGACAACATCTAAGTTACACTTATTTAGATTCAATGCTCAGGTCAAGCATGTTATAATACTTCCAAACCATTGCCATGCTAGATGGGGAACTGCTGAAGAGATATTAGCTAAGTCATATTATATGCTTTGAATCAGGTACATTCATTTCAATTGACTTTTTATTTAATATAATAACACTCAATTCCTTTCCTTTGGAAGGGCCATCAACCTTTTTGTCAACTCCTGGATGATGAGTGAGGGTGATGAGTGGTACACTTTGATTTAAAAATAAATTCTATCGACAGAAGTGCCTTTGTTCAGATGATGAAAATTATGCAGACTCTAGTCAACAGTTTTGATCCTCCATCATTCCACTGTGGACATATCCACTCATGGATATTGTATCACCAATTTCAGTACATATGTTCACAAGGCTCGCAAGCTTGGCTATTCGAATAAAATTGAAGTGGAAATCCTGCTTGGTAGATTATGTGCTACTCAAAATGAGCCTCCCTTTGAAGCTGACAAGAAGAGCATTCAAAGTGCTCTTAGATTGATAGCTACTAGGGTCATGCTCAATACCATCATCTCCCTATTCAGGAGGTAACTGAATTCCATGATCAGTCCATTCTCTGTGAGCTCAAATCCATGCAGATCCCCAAGGTTTTGAATGACAACTGTTTTGCTACTGCCAAGTATGAGCATCCTTGTATTCATGCCATCTTGACAATATCAGTCACAAGTGAGAAGACATGGATATTGAACATATGGTTAAGTTCCAATAGTATCATGTATTGCTGTCATGAATAATTCATCATCTTGTGGGTCATCTGGCAATGTCTTCCAAGCTTGTGGGTCATCAGTGTTGTCCATGGACTTGAATACAATTGATTCCTCTCTGTAAGCGGCCAGAGCCACAATTCTGTACCCAGTCCTGAATTTACCTATCAATACCAGATATATTGAGTGAGTTAATGTTCTTGGCAAAGCTGGTGTTCTTGTGTGAACACTGTTTGGTGGAGTTTGTGAAGTTGGGACCGGCCTCCGCTGCAACTAGAGCCTATGACCAGGTTGCAAGAGCGAGAAACTCCCTTGCTACAGCCAGGAGGATATTGAGGCATAATGGTCTAAAACACAGATGGTGAGAAAAAAAAAAGTACTGTTTTTCAACTCATAATACACCTCATGTCTTCAGCATGGCAAGGCTCCAGAGTACTCAGATATGCAGGTCAGGTATGTGAAACACGCCTAGGCCGAGCCGTGGACAATTACAATGGGCTGCAAGGCGAGGAGGATGTTGAGCACATGATGCATGTCTATGAGGAAGTCTCTCAGGCTGTGAATAATGGTGATACCATCTCACAACTCCATGAGTAGTTCTATTTTCAGGTATTATTCATTACTAATCTGTTTTGTCACCTAGGAAAACAAGTTGTTGTCACAATGGCATTACCCTTGGCCACCAATGCTGGGGCAAGTTCCACTGTACCAACCTGCTATGAAGCATTCACAATTGTTTTTGTCCAACACACTATGAGGTGTAGTCTATTTATGCCATCAATGAGTGCAATGAACTCTGTATGCCTGGCAACAAGATGTGTGCAGTGCCCTGTTCACCATAAGATGAAGGAAAAGACTGTTGTACATGGCAAGTCTGCATTCACACTGTTTAATTGCCTCCTTTGCCAGTTAGTCTTGTGTCCTACATACCTCCCTTCCCACTATCCTAGTGAAGCAAGCCCATGACCTTGAAGAAAACTATAAGTGGTTCACCATTGAAGGCAGAGGGCTATGTCATCACTTTGCCAAGAATGATGGTTGTGTTGGTGTCAGTGATAATGTTGGCAATACTGCTGATGCCAAACTATGCTCTACACTAAGACTGAAGACAGGAATGTCAAGCTGAAGGCACAATTTGGTTGTTTCTGCAAGCACAATGAACAAACTCTTGTTCACCCATGTGGCATCATTCTTGCTCATGCTATCTTTTTAGGGACTGAGGCCATCCTTAATGTCTTGGTGAGTCGTTCTCCCCATGTAAAATGTATCTCAATCTACTTTTAGGACTTTACAAAAAAGGTTTTCAGTGTGGTGCACAAAAGCCAGAACATTTTATCCATGGCACAGCATATTGTCAAGAGCATTGCAACCTAGTTGACTAACTGGAGCTCATGAATGACAACAGAGACAAATGGTGGTTCAACATGTCTGTGGCTAAACAGGTAAATGTTTGGTTGGGTAGTTATCATGCATGATGCTGTGAGATGATAGATGTCAAGTATAACTTCTTCCTAGATGAGATGATTCGTCTGCACTACATCTACACTCTTCAGTCATTACAGGCAAAGGGTCTCAATCCTCGCTATGTTCTAGTAATAAATAGATGATAGATCATTCATGTATATTCCCTTGTATATGGCCCCAATTGAAGTTGTCATCTGATCATGTTATTGTTGTCCACAAGAAGTATTACAAATTACATTGATGGCAAATACAATAATAGATGGTACAGAAAGCAGAGTGGTACAAGAGGAATAGACAATATAAGAGGATCATAGATGGACAATAATGTATACAAGAAATTTTGTATGAGCCACATTGAACTGATGCAATTCTATGTGGGTCAAACATTACTATGCAGATATAAAAAAAATCAAATTCTACTGGTCCATTGTCAGAGTAAAACATGGCTATGTGGATAAAAAGAATTAGAGCTCTAGTACTGGTCCATTGTCAAGTTGATATCAGGCTTGGAGAGTCTGGTTGCACTGCCTGTATGGACCTACTTCAACTTTACTGCCTTGGTGATATGGTCCCATACCAGCCTCAAGTGAATCACACATGTCGGGAGTAGCAAGTTTCCAGTGGTGTTATGCATTGCTGAACATTGACTTGATGTACTTGCACTTAAGGCCATATGCTCCCACCAAATAAAAAGTAGGTGACTGAAGTGCACTCAAAGTACTGGCCTTGTGTAGTAAAACTCTTCATTGAAGTATCCTGCATAGCCTCCATACTGGTGATGACATTAATAACAAACTCACCACTCGGCCAGGTAGCTGTGCACTTGGAGTTACCATCACTGGGTTGCTCAGTTGTTGGCATGGTTGAAGGCAGGAGCAGTGGGCTGTGTCCCTCCACAGCCAATCTGAACCCTGGACTCTTGAGCACAGAAATGTATTCAGCAGCCCATGCCTTGCTTCTCTGTGATGTGATCTTGGGCTGCTGAGCAGCACTGGCCTTGGCTTGAGATGACTTGTCTGTATGGGTAGTCATAGTGCATGATGAGAAGAGGTAGGCTAGCAGCATCTAGGGTTGGGCTTGATATGGTGCTTGAGGAAGCAAAGAGTCCCATGAGTAGGCATACAGGTGGCTGAGGCGGTCATTCATAGTGATGGTAAGGTCAGGGTCAATAACAGGAACATATGAGCTGGAGTTGGGAGACTCAACAGATTCATCAGAGTCATATAGCTCTGCAAGTGGCAATGTCAACATGACAGAGTGGGAATTGGACAGAGACAGATCTGCCATGACTCAGACCTCAGGCCCTAGTTGGCATTATTGACAAATGCCAGTGTTGCCGAGTGTATGTATGATGGCTGAGGTGCAACCACCCTGCACGATATTATGGGATTTGCACATTGCACAGTTACACACTGAGGCTGAGGTGGGAGGTCTTCTTTACACATCTGGGGAATGCACAAAGTTCCAGTGAGTAGTGATGCACCTGTTAGTCAGGACACTGCCAAGCAGAGAAAAATGAGATAAAAACTTTACCTGGTGACTCATTTGAACCAGGGAAATGGCTTGCATTACTGATGGACTACCGCTTGATGAATTGATCACCAGCATCAGAGGTCCTTCTGGGCAACTAGCAGCCCAAGGGTCCATGGCCCCGGACCATGGGAGAGGTTTTCATTGGCCAAAAGTACCAATAGGGTGAACTCACATGAGCCCAATTATGACATCAACAGAATGTGAGATATTATTACTATGGTTAAAAAGAGATCAGAAACCTTGACAGCACTGGCCAACATGTGCCCCACTTTTATACTTGAAGGGGACAATCTAACATGAGCAATTCACACATCAAACTTTGGGTATGATGTCATAATTATCTAATATAAATATATTATGCTGGAGTTGCTGCAGGCTGTATCTACTATGCACAGCCGCTTTGCACAGCTTTCAATTGTGATCAATGGGCACTGCGTGAGTTGTCACCCCATGTGTGATTTTCGTGTGTCACTCTCCTGGCAGCACCACGTTCCACATGTTGTTGCTTGCACCATCATTGTGGCTTTTCAGCCTACTAACATCAGCATGTGTCACTGTGGCTTTTAGGGGAAACTGCATTGTTCGTGGTTGCCTGGCCCGTCGCCCCTGTTCACTAAACTCTTCTCTTTCACTCATGGCGACTTCTTCCAACTGTTTTTGCATCATTGGTGTTGTGAACAGTTGTCCATTCACCTTTTCTGATTTGAAGAATTATTAGAAACATAAAGGCTTCTGTCAACTTTTACACCTTTGGAGATGGAATAAGTCCTCTCAAAGAAACATATTGGAGTGCAGTATGTGTTGTCGCTCACACAATCACACCCACCACGTCATCTGAGTCCTCCATCGGGTTTATGCCATGAACCTCACCCTCTAAGGCAAACAAAAATGCATTGTCTGCTGTGCAGTCCATTTTACAGCTCTTTGCATGCGGGGTTTGTGGGCATTGTTATTCATTGTTGTCATTATTTACAATTCCCATATCCACAGGAATTTTCTCCCATGCCCAACCTTACCCCTCATGAGCACACAATGCCTCCTTCTCCTTTTTTCACTGTCACCGGCAAAGTCGCCCATTCTGGTTTCACTGTTGAAAATAGTCATCGTGTATTCAACATTGACATCTCTCAGTACTGTGAAGTACCTCTTCAACTCATTCACTTTCGATGTTTCTATCCTGCTGACCTCGGCTTCTCAAAACACCTATACCAAACATCAGAAAACATGTTGTTGTTTATGGTGACCTCATTCAAGTGGCCAAACATTTGGTGTGTGCCGAGTTTCATCAAGAATACATGACCATAGCGCCCTCAAACGTTGACTCAGATTTGGAAGTGTCATCTTTAGAGAAATGGGTTGAGGCATTACGTTCGCTTTTACATGGTCTGTGCTAACATTGATGTCTATAGAACATGTTCAACAATATCCCAGCTCTAGCTCCACTGAAATGGACCGACCTCAGCTGTGAGCTGGATCAATACCTGAGCACAGATATTGAACATGTCGAGGACCCCCTTTTGTGGTGGTACAAACACCGTTCAGCCTATCCATGCCAGGTAAGTCCCAGGCTAACCAAAATACCATTAACTAACTTAAATGAATGCAGCCACATCTGTTGATGTAGAACGACTTTTTAGCTGTGGCCAACTGCTACTTACTCACATTTGCACATGGATGTCAGCCCAAACCACCCATGCACTCCTCTGCATCAGGCATTGGAGCCCACTCAGGTTTATTTGGGCAGAAGATCTGCAAAAGGTTGTTGGATTGCCGGATCTAAAGCCAAGCAAGGAGGCAGAGTTGGAGGTGGTATGGGATTGCATTGACACTCTAGAGTAGTTTTATCCTATGCTAGCACAAGTTCTTGTGTCCGTGTCCATGTCCGTGTGTCAGCTTGCCCCTGCCATACCCGTGGATGAACCCTTGATGGGTGCAGGTATGGGTGGATGTTTTTGTATCCATGGAAAAACCCATACCCTTGTCGAGGGTGTGGGTATGTAGCCGGGTGTGGACTGCCTAGATGCAGATGGCCATCAATTGTGCACAGTCAGATGACGCAACCCACCTCAGACCTTTTGTCGGTAAATACACTGCTCTTGACCCAAACAACAAGGTACTCGAGCCTCTGATGCAGCCCCCCATTGACTTGAAGGCTAAGCTCGGATTCAATCATCCTCAACTTGCTCATTCATCTTCTGTGTTCTATTCGGTACCTCGAGGGCATGTTGGAGAACTCTATCGAGTAAATGACAGGGCCACATTCCTAATAGTCACACATGTCTCACTCAGTCGTCCATAAAACAAAAAAGAAAATCCAAAATGGAGTAATCAAAGTGATGGCACAGAAGAATCCAGCATTTCTTTATGAAGGTGATGTTCCAGGAGAATCCTTCAACCCTAATGATCTTGTAGTAGGCCTTCTTCGTGGATTTCTATTAGAGTGTGTAAGTTTTTATTGTTGTTCAATTGGGTGTTGCTACTAAGATCTTGTTGTCAAGATCATGAAATATGTCTTCATGTCGCCTTCTTCCCCACTGGTTCTGGCAAAACTTGTAAAGATACAGGCGAGCAATGCCATGATCTATGGTATGACCTGCACTCCTTGCTGTAGAATTTGGCCAAATATGTGGACTTTGCCAGAAACTGCATTGTCAAAATTGAAAATGACTTAAATATGTGGATATTGCCACATCCAAATATGGAGAATGATCGGCATGCCAAGTAGTTTTGCTGTGGCTGTGAAATATATATGATATTCTCTGTGTATAGGTTGTTATTTGCTTATAAATCAAATCTTAATAGTGGGTTATTCATAATGGATCACTTAAAGCATGATTACATAAGCAGCTGTAGCCCCTTTTTGTGCCTAGGAACCAGCAATTGCTATTGGCCAATATTGACCAATCAGTGTTATGATTGTCTCCTCGACTCACTATGTATCTCGCTTCCCTTTCTTTCTCTTTTGCTTATTGCCTCTACTTCGTCTTTACCTTGTATTTCAGACCTCTAGCAATTTTGCCTCCTTCACATTGCTGAAGACCTGCAATTCCCCTATCATTGTTCCTGTTCTTTCCTATCTCTATTCCAACTTCTCCCTATCAAAGTCTAGAATCTCTGACTCATGATGACATTGTTAATGCATCATTCATCATTCATTGCTTACTGTACACATAGCATTCTGCAGCTTCTGACTCATTCTTACTGCAGATGACTTCTCCCTTCCTGGCGATTCCATTGCCTTCCATCTCGTAGTTTTTAAAGACCTATCTCTTCATTTGTACTTCTCTAAGCTAGAGCTCCTTGGAATACCACCTAGTCTCCTGCGAATCCCCTCGAGTCCATCGCCTCCTAAGTCCCTTGGAACCTCTGCCCTCTTGGGTGTGTACTTAGTTCTTACTTAGTCTTCGAGTGACGAGACTCTTTGTGAGTTCCTCCTCGTAAGAATACTTAGTCTTCTGGCTTCGCCAGGTGTTACGCTTGCTCAGCTTATCCTTCGTCTCTAGCCCTTGCCTCCAAGTCTACATCCGACCCTACCTGGGCCAGCTGTAACAATCAGAATGCTCATATCACCGGGGTTTCACAATCATTTTGATCATATCTCATCCAGATCTGATCTGATTGATTAGATTCTTGGACCATTGTGATCAGAAAAACAGGGGCTACAACTTTTCTGGTGACACCAAAAAGGAATAATGAGTTTCTCTTTTGGAAATATTTTTTTGCAGATTTGGATGCTGCCCTTTCCTTGATAGGGGCATGATCCAATTTGTTCTGACACATTATGTAAGCATGAAGCGCAACAAATGCAGCCACTACTCCTACAATATTTCTATTTTGGGAATCTCACTCATTAAATGTTTTTCCCCTCATTCTCCTGCTTTTCCCTGGCCTTATACATTGTTTGAGTGTATGGACATAGTGTATATGCTATAATAAACCATTCCCACGACTTAAATGAGGTTTCATATGGTTGTAAGTGATAAACAAAAAGATAGGGGGAAAAACAAAAAACATGTTCGCATTTTTGACCCTTTCAACATAGGGGCTTTGAAAGTACATCCCCACATTCCCTTTACATATATCTATAACATATCAGAAGCCCTTTGCACTGGGATACAACCCTGTCATGTTATGAAATGTTCTCCCCCTAACACTTCTTTGTTCTATACAGTCACACAGGGAATGTTGATGGCTTGAAAATATGGGTGACATCTATGTACATATATTCTCCTGAGATTCATCACTTCATCAGATTTACTAGGCTCTCTGATGGGTCACAAATCACCATGATTCAGATTTTCAGCCATTGGAGAATACAAAATAATATATTGTGCATATCATATCATCAGGGAAACTTTTTGGAACTGTGGAAGATATATAGATACAGATCTCTAATCAGTTTTGAGACATTACAACAAGAATTGAAGGCAGGAGAAGCCAAAGAAGCCTCCTAGAAGCATGGGAAATGTAACAAAAACATCGAAACATTGAAATGACATCACAGGTGGTACTAATGGCTTGCAAATATACATGGAACATCACCTTACACTCATTATCCCAACTTCCATCACCTCACATAATTGACCTGACTCTCATCAGGGTCTCAATTCACCATTTTCGAGTTTTTCAGTAGTTGGGAAATAGAAAATCATCCATGAGATATATCATCAGGGCAACTATATCAGCCTTTCCTATGGATGTAGGTACCAGGATTCCTCCAATCAGTTTGGAGGTGATCTAACTGAAATTGAAGCCAGGAGGAGTAAAGTACATGCGTGGGAAATAAATCTACAACATTGGAGACTTTGAAAACATGTCATTGTGAGCTCCACAATGCATATCAAGGCATTCTGAGTTGTAGAATATGTTTCTATAATGTGTCTGTATCTAAAACATGCATCATACTCATGGTCTATTTTTCTCCTACAAAACATGTTTTTCACAATGAGATTCATACACAGTGTGCAGTACAGTATGCATGTTCACAAATTTTGCATTGTAGTTGTATAGATGATGATATGCACATGTCACCTTATGCTTTTATAAATATGACCAACATATCCTACCACTTATAATACTCAGATATGCAATGTGGAGCTCACAATGACATGTTTTTTAAAGTCTCCAATGTTTTAGATTGATTTCCCATGCTGGTCAACATGTTGTTTCAGTCCTGCTGGCTGCACATTTGGTTGGAATGTCTTCAAACTAATTATAGAGTTGTATCTATATGTATACCAGTCTGAAGCCCATTCAGTTGCCCTGACCACATGTACAATGTTCTATTTTGTATCTCCCAAATACAGAAATTCTCGAAAATGGTGAATTGAGACCCTGATGAGAGCCAAGTCAATTATGTGAGGTGATATAACACATGTCAGATGATGTTCCATGTTTTTGCAAGCCATCAGTGTCACTCAATGTGTCATTTCAATGTTTCGATGTTTTTGTTACATTTCCCACGCTTCTAGGAAGCTTCTTTGGCTCCTCCTGCCTTCATTTCTTGATGGAATGTCTTGAAACCGATAAGCGGACTGTATCTCTATCTCCCCCACAGTGCTGTCAATTTGCCCTGATGACATACACAATATATTATTGTCTATTCCCTAAAAGCTGAAAATGTTGAAAATGTTGATTTGGGACCCATCAGAGAATCTAGTGGATGGTATAAAGTGATCTGAGTCAATGTAATACATGTAGAAAAATGTCACCCATATTTTAGAGGCATCAGCATCCCCTGTAAGACTGTATTGAGCAAACAAGGGTCAGGAGGAGAACATCTCATAACATTACAGGCTTTTATCCCAGTCCAAAGTCCTTCTGATATGTTGTAGATATGTGAAGGGGATGTGGGGATGCACTTTCAAGTTTCTATGTTGAAAGGGTCAAAAATGCGAACATGTTTTCTGTTTTTCCTCCTATCTTTTTGTTCATCTGTTACCACCATGTAAAACCTCATTTGAGTCATGGGAATGGCTTATTATACCATATACACTATGTCTATACACTCAAACAATTTATATGGCCAGGGGAAAGCAGGAGAATGAGGGGAAAAACATTTAATGAGTGAGATTCCCAAAATAGAAATGTTGTAGGAGTAGTGGCTGCATTTGTTGCGCTTCATGCTTACATAATGTGTCAGAACAAATTGGATCATGCCCCTATCAAGGAAAGGGCAGCATCCAAATCTGCAAAAAAATATTTCCAAAAGAGAAACTCATTATTCCTTTTTGGTGTCACCAGAAAAGTTGTAGCCCCTGTTTTTCTGATCACAATGGTCCAAGAATCTAATCAATCAGATCAGATCTGGATGAGATATGATCAGAATGGTTGTGAAACCCCGGTGATATGAGCATTTTGATTGCGATGAGTCGGTCGATCAAAACATTCACAACAGAGCTCCTCACCCCGACAAAGACGTCCCCAAGACCTTTCAAGTTGGCCCTGACCCCAAGGATTCCGAGAACATCCATGAACCGCTGAGGGGTAAGTCCAAGTTTCCACATACATCATACATAATATTTTCGCTGCCATACTAGCTTCCCGACCCAGTCAATGTTACAATCCATCCCTTAGCCCCTATCTTGTTCCTTCTCATTGAGCCTTCCTGAGTCCCTCCGAGTCTCTCCTGAATCTCCTTGAAGCCTTCCCCAGTCTTCCTGAGCCTTCCCGACTATTCCCGGAGTCTTCCAAAGACCTCCTCGACTTCCTCGACCCCTCTTCACCCAAGCATCACAAACTCTCTTGTCCTTCCTTTCCCTCCTTGTCTTTGCCTCTCCGACTCGTCTCTATCTTCCTCCATCTCTCTTCTCTCTCTAGATCTCTCTATCTCCGAGTATCTCTTATCTCTCTTATCACTTGTTGTCCCTTATCTCTATCTTTACTTACTCAGAACCCTAGCGCTCCGCAGCCTTCTTATTCACCCTTCTTACTGCGAATCACCAATCTCCGACTTCTTCTTGACTCCGCATCTTCTCTCATCATTCACATGTACTCTTATCATCCACTCGTAGATTTCCCTCATTGTACCCTAGTTCCTAAAGTCTTCTTTCGTCTTGGTCTGTGCACGAGGCACCTAGCTATATTAGACAGCTCCTGTAGTTCCCATGATCCTCATCTTGGTCTACCTACAGTATCGCTCGCTAGCTTCGTCTTTGCCATGCAATAGACCCTCTTCATTCACTCTTCGAACCTTCATCCACCCTTATCAGGGAGTCCTTACCTCTGTCCAACCTTTGGCCTTATGCGCCACCTCTTTGCCTTGCTCCAAGTTAGCGGGTTTAGTAGGTCTACGGCTGACCTTACCCAAGGCCAGTCGTAACAGTCAATATGTCCCTTTCAGCAACAAAGATTCCACCCTATGTACAAGTGGAAAACGCAAACTTGTGGCCTGCCAGGAGGACGATGATCTGGCGGTCAGATCACTGAGGAAACAACTACTACTTCTCTTACACGGTTGACAAAAAAGACCAAGAAAGGGAAATCTGTGACCAGCGCCGGTATTCACAAGTCTACCCCAGGTAGCTGAAAGTAGGATTATTGAACTTCAGTAGTCTGAATCACTACTATGCTTTGCATTTGGGTTCATTCAGTTGATTTAGGCTCGTTATTAGACCGCTCAATGCTCCATTCTAGTCTCATTTTCGCATTTCGTGCTCTCATTTTGTCACAGTGCAGCCAGTGCTTTATTCTGGTATGTCTTTTTAGTGTTGTTTCTGCTTGATAGGGCTGTCAGAATAGGGAGCCTACAATATTCATTGGTATCGCACTAGCTAGGTGTACCTATAGATATCATGTAGATGACTGTTTGTATAGAGTTAAATGGTGGATCGGTGAATAGAACAGTTTGTAGTGGAATATCTGTGTGACAATGTGCGATAATGTGTGATAGCAAGGTTTCATCATATCTATAAGTATCGAGATGGGTGACATCTATCGAAATCATCACTCAAGACAGCAGATGAGATATCTAAATTTGTGCTACAAGGTAAAAGAGAGTTTTTCAGAATACATATATATACATGCCAACCCAACTACAGCCCAGACAGCCCCAATAGCTAAATATATATATATATAGTCACTTGACATTTTTGGTGATGACACTGGCAGTCAATGATGCTGCATTCATGCGCCTCATCGACAAAATTGGTGAGGACTGTTCTCATGCCCATCAAACATTGCCTTTCCTCAACAATACCAACAATATCAATGATGCTATAGACTTTCTGTTTCCCCCAAAAATACTCTCAGATCCACTTCTATCTCTCAACAAAGCCTTCCTTTCACCCCATGATATCTTAATCATAGACACTATTTCTGGTGCATGCATCTTCATTTCTCCTGCTTCCTTTCCCTAACGCTCAAAGCAGATCATCTGTTCAGTTCTGACTCTCTTAAAGAAGCAGACCAAGTTCCTCTGAATGCTCTAGAGTCTGTGCTCTGCAGCGCAATCTTTCGATCAAAAAAGGCTTAGTACACAATGCATGTGTTCATGTTGTCAATATTCATCGCCACTTCATCAAAGTCGCTTTTCCTAACAGCGCTGAAACTCAATGCATTCCATATATCACATTCAACTTCACACCACCTGGCTCTAATTGGATCATATCCCAAAAATAATTCCCACTCTGTCTTGCATACGCTACTACTTTCTGAGTCAATGGTTGCCAAGGTTTAACTCTCTCCTACTCTATTATTGACCTCTGCATTGATTCCTTCACACACAGTCAACTATACACTGCGTTATTGAGAGTACGACGGAAGACTGACTTCTTACTTTTTTTTTCCCAATCTGATAACAAACAATCTACTGCTAACTTAGTATACAAAAGTCTGCTGCTGTAAATTTGCTGTTTGTGTACAACATCCAAAGGCCTCTGCGCACTTAAATGTCATAATTATAAATAATAGACTTGGAAAAGTGAAGTGAGAGGAAAGAAAGAAAGGAACACTGGAAAACACTAGGATGACAGATAAGATATATGTAGTGATTATCAGTGCATGCTGTTTCAAGCGCCATGCTAGTCTAAGCTCAATTCAAATCTTAATGTTGTCACAACAGCAGTGTGTACTTTTGTTTTGAATTGTCCACACAGATACGAACCTCATGCCTTGATCTGAGTGATCATTAGTTGATGTCATATTAGACAAATAAAGTTACATGCCAGCTTGAGAAGCACCAGATCATGCTTGAGACATGTCCTAGACAATAGTAGTTGCAGCTCACACTCCAAGCTGCCTTGGCCCACTAGATTTCTTTATGTAGCTGAGGGAATGGCATCTCCCTGAGACTCCCAATCGCGAACTTAATCAGTACCTCCGTCTCTTCTCTGCAGAAAAACAAGACAAATGGGTCGAATGGCTTGCCATTGCTCAGTTTAATTTCAATAACACTCGCTCGTCCGCAACTGGCTTCACCCCTTTCCAGTTGACTAAAATATTCGCCCCACGTCTCAGTTTCGAACCGACATCCGTAAAAGCTCCAGCCGCTAAAGAGTTTGCTGATGATATGAAAGCCAATCTCAAAAAGGCTAAAGACGTGCTTCAGCGAACACGTGAACGAATGAAACTGCAGGCAGATAAACATTGATCCCCCGCTCCGGAATACAAAATTGGAGATCTTGTTTGGTTAAGCACCGAACATCTTGCTCTTGATGAACGACCATCACGTAAATTAACGGAACGATGGATCGGTCCCTACCAAATCATAGAAGTTCATACCAATAGCATGGGATTGCTCTTCCCCAAGTCCGTGAAAGC
>JBBPPA010000898.1:0-15976 GCA_038091735.1 Leccinum pellstonianum
AAGCGTCCAAAGGTAGCGTCAGTTTACTCTCTGGACCTCACTTGCTCACGTTCCCTAGCTTCAGAAGAGGCTAAAGAAGCCGCGAGAGCTTGGATCGAGAAGTTGTGTATCAAGGACGGTGCATACCCTCCGGACTCCTACCCCAATCCTGGTGTGTATGCTTCCTCTTGTTAGCGTCGATTCTCCCCTGAACCAAGCTTTCAGCGCTTGCATACCATCATGCCCAACTCCAGGCGAGCGCTTTCGGTGAAGAATTCGATGCGGAAGCCTTTGAAGATCTGACCCGGCCCAAGTACGATATGATGCACAAGGTTTGGCAAATTTCGGTGCCCTTCGCGGAGCTAACAATGGACATGATACACAGCGCGCAGGAGCACTGCTAAAAGAGTGGAAAAAGGTTTTGTCAACCGACGAGAACTACAACGTAGTCGTGGCGACTGCAGGAACGAAGAGGAAACCGGTTTGTCGCTGAGGCTGTATCCAGTCCATGCCGTGCTGACGAGTGCCTTGTTTTCGAGCCAGGACGTCTCAGTGAACGAAGCGGAAATTCGAAGCAGACACGCCGAGGGAACACTGGACAAAGTGAGTCGGAAAGCTGCCTGTCTGGCTAATTCTAAAATGCGATCATAATTGTCATAGCTTCGGGTTGACCAACTAAAGGTGCGTACCCTTGGATAGTCGGGCTTTACATTGGTTGTTCACACTGAGACACTATAGGAGGTGCTCAAGAGCAAGGGCTTACCGACATCGGGGAAGAAGGCTGAACTCCTCGAGCGCGTCGGCGAGTGGCTGGATAAGTGTTGATTCGTGTATATCATACTCGACTGCGAGCGTTTCACCAATCGCTGCTAACGAGCGGATCCTCGTTATGAAACGCTGGACCTCACAAGTTTGTAAGTTTGTACTTCTTGTTGCAGCCTTAAGATACCTTGTCCGTTGTTTCGTGGAATTTCCCTCCGCATACATTTCAATCGGTATCAATCCCTCAATAAGCCTGACATCTTCAGATCTCATCATATCTGGTTTGTCCAACTCGTCGGCTCGTCACAGTCTGTCGTCCCCAGGCTAACGCCACGATGCCAGCTGCATGTGTTTAACTTCGATAACAAGGTGGAACCGCGTGAACTAGTCTGCGATGTATGCGGCCGCTTTTGACCAAACGACTTGCATCTCTGTGGCGTCGCAGTTGCGTTCCAGACGATTGCCTCAGATGCAACGCACCCTATATCAACTCACTGGATGTTGCCTCGACTCCCGTTCAAATGGTGGTTCTCGTCGCCACTTGGCACTAGCATTTGAATGGCGATGTTGCTCATTGGAGCTGTCAGATGCATGACGAATACTTGCTAATTTGCCATTGGTGTTGGCGAAATCTTCACCTTGCGGGTCCCGGGTGCTTGACAGCGATCGCGATCTACAGACGAATTGAAAACGTCTGTCAGACTAAGGGGAATATATAGACCCGCTAGTGAACTGGTGGATGATCGATGATCGATGAGTTTTGCCCTGTCAACCATCAGGCCAAACCAGACATTCCGAAAACCCATCTGCTCGGAAATTATATGAGTAAAACCGTGCTGCTTCAGCCAGTTGATTTGCTTCGTTGAAACAGGATACGTTCAAGTTCACACTGACAGTGCGGTGATGTTGAGGTACAGGTATACAGTGAAGCATGATATTACGTAAATAAAGAGCTCGGCTGAAGCCGGAATATGCAGTTGAATTTTCCCACTTCAAAATCTGACTTCGTTTCTTCACCACTGAGCACGTCGTTCAAGTCGTCGACGGAGGACGAACAAACACCAAGAGCAATAGTTCAAACTACTCCAGACTAGTGTCATGCAGTCGACATTCTCTACCTCCTTATTCCGCCGAGTGGCTTCGCGCCATGCCTCTCCTTCGTTTATGGCGCGACGGTTCGCGAGTACCCAGGGTATCGGTAGCTCAAAGCAGGTGCAGGACGCCCTCGGCGCTGCGCAGCGGCTGCTCGCAAGCGCGGGGAAGGCGCTCGGGCCTCTTGGTGAAAGGGCTGCTGGGTTGCTTGGGTGTGCGTATTACCGTGTTCTTGCGTTTTCACGCCGTGGCCCTGACCAGACTGACATTTCTATCTCACTCTTCCATATAACTGGCGTCGTCTATTCGTCCACTACCTCTACTTTGCTAATTTTTGGTCACATAGCATACCGCCAACCCCTGCTCTACAATGCTGAAATCGCACGTGAGCTGTTGAAGCAGATCTACATTGCCGAGCGGTTGCAGCCTCCTACCTCTTTCGCGACCATCACGGATGCATACACTGTTCTCTGGGCTCGTGCAAAGAATCCGCAATACTGGCGCGACCTACTGAAGACCGGCGAGTGGGCTCGTGTTGCCCTGTATGGCTTGGAAGCGTACACCATTTTCAAGGTAAATCTTTTCATTCGCCTTTTTTTGGTAACGCCCAGGTGCTGACAAGGTGTACGACTAGGTTGGCGAGATAATAGGTCGCAGGCATTTGATTGGGTACAACCTGCATTAGACGGACGGACGCGCTTCCTTCTCGGCGCGTGCTGTTGATGCGTACAAGACTCTCTTGCTACTGCATCCTAGATATCATCGTTAGAATGTGCGCAAACTCCAAGTCAGGTATACAGCCCAAAGATTTGACAGACGTCGTTGAACCCGGCTGCTCGACACGTTTTCAGTCTTTCCTTACAGGACCTGCCTTTTTTATATTCCGTAGAAGCTACAGCATTGCGAACTCGCTCCGTCGAGGTTGATATCTAATCGTGCAAAAAAAAACGTTTGGACGTCCTTCGTAGACCCATTTTCGGTGCTTTCCTGCAAACACCTGGTTGCTCTTTTTGCGGTCTTGTCTGCAATCTCCCTTATGCTTTGCAACACCTCAGGTATGGTCATATACTTCAAAGTCGGTGGGCTTCGTCGGACCATGGCGTGCTACTTCTGACTTGTTGCTCGTCCGCTTTAGTCACAAGGACTTGATAATGGTTGCAGGCAACCAGTTGTGCTGCTGATTCGAGCACCCCGAATATATCATGCCCACTTTCTGGCGGCTGCACCTGTATTGCGTTGCTTTGATCGTGATCGGCGTGGCGCGCGGCATGGGCCAACGATCTGCGGTCTCGGGGTGCGGCACGGGGTAGTGCGGGGCCCGTCTGCTTAGGTAGGGCATGCGATATGTTTGATGCTAGTCAAGACGATAGTTCGCTTCCCATCGCCAAAGCCATGCATACACCGATCCGACGTACAGTGGTGCATACCTTCCGGAAGACGTATTATTAGACGAGACGAGTCGAGCATCAACTTAGTGACAAGAATTTGTTGTTGTAGTTTCAGTACTCTCCTTTTCGTTGTCCTCCCGTCCGATTCGAAGGACGCTGCTCGTACAAATACATATCGAGTCGACGTCACATTACACGAACTTGGTGACTCTGAAGCCTCCATGAGTCCGATAGAACCACTACGTGTTGTCATGACAGAACTTCATTACTTGATAATTATTTGATGATCTTTCCAACGTGCATATTTTGCGTGTTCAAAATTCTGCTTAACACAAGATCTGCTGCATTGTATACGCAGCCCTGATGTAGCCTCCGGTGGCAGTGTTTCCGGAGACATTGACTCCGTCACGGTGCACGGGAGGATGGGCCTACCCAGATCCTTGAATGTCTACAACCAGTGTTGAACCGTTCAAATGACCTGAAGAAATGCCTCATTCAATTTCAGCTACATCGGCTAGTACGATTCGCGGTAACGGTTCGAATCCAACTGGATCGTCCCGAAGTTCAGCGCGATAAAACTGTCCCCAAGGTCCCTACAAGTTAGCGCCAAGGCTTGAATAGGCGCTGAGCACTGCCATTCGAAGGCAGGGTCGCTGCGACCAACTATGTATGACTTAGCTCCACAACCACACTAGCTGTGCAGTCATGGCAAGCTCTTTTATTCGCCCAACTGTACACAAGATCCTGGACGAATTCAACTCCAAGTGAGCCTACTTAGCAGCTACTTGAAGTACTGCCCTCTATACTAATCGCCCCGCTTAGGTTCCGCATTTTGGTACTAGGGAAGGTGCTAGTCTTGTTTTGCGTGTTCCGCCTGTCGTCATTCTCACATGTACCCCACTGCAAGCCGGAAAGTGGGAAAACAGAATTGCTTAACCAGGTTTTCGGGGTTGACGCGGAGAAAGGGGTGAGCCTAGATCAACGCCGCATCAGTGGGGAGGCCGGTGTCTAACGCCCGATCCAACCAACAGACAATCGTCGAGGAACTCCATGGTACCGACGCTGCGAGCATTCAGGGCGGGTTCTCGTTTCCAGAGAACGACAGATTCGTTCTATATACGTCTTCTCGAGAATACATACCAAACAGCGACACGGATTTCGACGAGATAAGAGATTTTCTTCGCGTGCATCTGAGCACGGAAAATCTGCACGAAAGAATTCATGCAGTTTGGTGAGTCAGATATAAGTAGCCATGGTCCGAGATGGTACTGAGACAAGTTAACAGGGTCTGTGTCGAGACGCCACTTGGAGGAGAGCGTCTCAGTGAAAGTGGTATAGAGAGGATCCTTGGTGTGGCGAATAAGAAAGGTAAGGTAAATAATTGTATCAAACATCGTTACTGATCGCCAATGGCCATGCACAGTACCCATAGTCATCGTGCTCACCAAGTTCGACGAGTTGGTCAACACAATCAAGGGTACTAAGACAATGTCCGACTTGGGTCGGGAGAATGCCGCCAGTGATCTTCGAGAGGAAGCGGAACGTCTCCTCGATGACACCATGAAGAAAGTGTCACTAGATTCGTTGTTGTCCCAACAGCTAGTGACTCCAGTTTCCAGTGAGTATCTCTTCAAGTCCTGGTCGATTTCATAAGAACTTGGTCGTAGCCATGGCTGGATACGAAGATACGGTGTCTGCATTGATTCAGTCCACCGATGGTGCAATACAGAAGCTCGAAGGGATACGAACACACGATTCACCCACCACTCTTGCTTGGGCAAGGGCTCAACGTCAAGACCTAGATACCACGTTGGCGGCTACCATTGAGTAAGGCTGGCATTTGTTCTGCAGATAACGGCTTCTCACTTCAAGCTCCCCATCTAGCGTTGGAAGAAAGAGTACAATTTTATGTTTTCATGATTTGTTCTGTTCTGATTTCCGTGCAGAACACTGGACTGGGCTAGGCAGCACCACTGATTTCGCAGGGAGGACATTGGGTCAATGTGCATCCATCATCCACGAAGACATCATTACCATTTGGAACATCCAAGATAGCTCTGGCGTGCGTATTTATGAATTTTGAATACGTCAACTGACCTCCAGAAAAATGCAAGTATCTCGGGGGAGAAGACTTTAAAGCTAGGATCTCCCATTTAGTCGAAGACTTAGCACTAGCGAGTGAAGATGATATGTTAGTGTATGATTCTGCGCTATGTGGCTTTCACTCAAATGTTTTTACCATAGGCCAATTCCTTGTTCGCCTTTCCCTTCTGCAACATTCGCTGCTGCCATTGCGACTCCCATAGTTACCATGGGTGCAGTTGCGGAAGCAGCGAAATGGGTGTCGAATATATACCAAACGACGTACGCTTGAAGCACCCTCGAGGGTTTGGTGTGGCTCTGACATCATCTCAGTCCCAACAGCATCGCATGCATCATGGGATACATTGTGGATCTCATCGTTGTGCTGACCTTCCTCGCAGAAATCCATCAGTTCCCTGAGCCAACTGATTTCTGGCCTCCGATCGAGGAAGACGCCGTCAATGCCATCAAAGGGTACACTTCATCCAAATTACTCCATAAAGCGCACGAGGAAATTCGCAAATTTACTACGGTGGACAGAATGCGTGGAATAACTCATCAGAACGACATTGTCCAAAAAGAGATCGTCCGCCTGGTGAAGAAGTTTTACCAGCGCGCCAGGGACGTGGTGAAGAAAGAATCGCTCAAAGGGGCATCTCCTACGGTACGTTCACCGCCACCTTGATGTGTCTCCTGGAATTCAAACTGGAGCGCATCTACGACAGATATCAGTAACATCCGTCTCGGACAAGTCACCGGAGCAACCCGTTAGAGGCGAGCCGGCTCTGTTGGTGAGTCTGGCCATATCACGTCTTCGTCCGATCCCACCATCTGACGATGTACCCCCGGGAGTAGCAGCGGAGTCCTTCAGCAAGATCAAGAATTACGCCTCGACGTGGTCTCCAGGAACTCGCCGTCCCGGATATTCTTACCATCGTGGAGGAGGCGACGAGGACTCCAGTGGCCATCTCCCGGACACACTCTACGGGTGCGCCGCGTCCGACGTTATCGGTTTCTGAAGTAACCCGTAGAGAAGGCTCTGCTCACCCGTCTGCCAATACGTTGATGGGCTGGATCCGTGGTGATTATCCCCCTGACCTAGAGTCAGGCAATACTTGAGCACCGTGTTGCTCCCTCTGGAGGCGCACTTGGATATCCAGTTGTTTCTGTCATCTTGATAAGGAGCGTGTCCAATAGTTGACCATAGTCACAAGGACAAGTTATCACTACTATGTAGTCACTGTATACTACTTATGATACAGGAATGTTTCCTTTTCTTGAGCTCCCGCATGTGCGATAGTCGCGCTCGAATGCCTGCTAGGTAATTGTATCAATGATGGATCAATTGGTTCTTTCGCTTTGAAAAATCCTTCGAACAATCATGGGAAGGAGGACAAGGTGGTGTCAGAATCTAGCGAAAAGCCATGCTTCACAACGGTAATGTATCACGGCTGTACAACTCCCTTTCCCAGAGGCCGGGTAGGCTAGTCTGAGACAGACTCATCAATCATTGAGACGACTACGAACTCGGTTTCGGGCTTTTTCGTTCAAGTTTCACGGCGGATGCCCAGCAGGCATTCATATGAATCGTGTCTTACTCACTCGCAGACGAGCACACGCGCTCATAGGGGAGTAATCGTTGGCCCGAAGGAAGGGAATGCCCAAGGGATGCATGGTGGCCCGCTGCATACCATGCATGTGTTGCCCCTGGACATACGCACCCGCCACAGGATTTGAAAAGCTCTGTTCACGAGGGGACATTGTCAAAGCGTGCGGTAGATAAGAAATGCGGAGCCTGGACAGACGCGGCCTAAGAGGTACGTTCCGCTCAACATAAGATACTGGCCTGACAGGGCTCATAGTATTGGTACCGAAATCATGGTGCCCTAGGTGCACTATGTAACGTGACGATGAACTTAAACACGAAAACGAGGTGCATTCCCGCCACTCTCTCCCTCTCTCCCTCACCCACACTATGATGACCACGACGCGCATTACACCGTGACCCCCTCATCTGCAACAACAACAACGTGTGCATGCATGGACCCTCACGCGCAACGTCGATGATAATAACACGACAAGACAACTCAGACGGACGGACGGACGCCTTTAAGTAGTATTTCATTGATCCGTCGTGGCTTACATCAGGAAAATGTTTAAGTGTTGTTATTCTTAGCTAAATATGATCAACTATGTATCAATCTGGTATAGCCAGATAAGTGTATTTCTGGCACTATCATCTTCAAATCATCCATTCATAGAACAGATAATATCTTGTAGCTCTGGGTAGACATTTTAACACTAGATCACAGATAGTCTTTTGAATATCATCATTTTCCATCAAGCTCATACATTAACATTTGAATATCATGTTGTTATCATTAGATCAAGTATTCACATTTGCATCACATCATTTTGCTACTAATCTCATGTATTATCGTTTGAATATCATCATTATGCTGCCAATCTCACACATTATCATTTGAATATCACCAATCTCATGCTATGTTTAAGTGTTTATATGCTTAGCTATATATGATCAACCATTTATCAATCTGGTATAGCCAGATAAGTGTATTTATGGCACTATCATCTTCAAATCATACATTCATAGAACAGATAATATCTTATAGCTCTGGGTAGACATTTTAACACTAGATCACAGATAGTCCTTTGAATATCATCATTTTCCATCAAGCTCACACATTAACATTTGAATATCACCTTGTTATCACTAGATCAAGTATTCACATTTGAAGAACATCATTTTGCTACTAATCTCAAGTATTATCATTTGAATATCATCATTATGCTGCCAATCTCACACATTGACATTTGAAGATCACCATGTTACCACTGGATCAGATGTTATCATTTGAATATCATCATTATGCTACCAATCTAATGAGCTTTGATTACTGGGCAAATTTGATTATATTTGAAGGATATTATTTGATCCGGTGATAATGTGATATCAGTATGTACCCCGAGTCGAAAGCATCACACAGCCACTATTTTCTCACGAATAGCTAAAGTTACACAAGTCTTGATACCCCATCATAAGAATAAATTGTTTCGACATAGCTGCATGTATTCATATTGGGAGGGAGTGAGAAAAGCCGGAACGTATATTGTCCGTCTTCCTCACCCTCGTCGCGCTGCCGCCATCTCCCGTCTCCCTCGTCCTCACGCCGCCCTCACCGTGACCACGCGTTGCATCGTCGCGTCGTCACTTCATCAGTTGTCGTTGGGGGAGCGTACGCGCGCGTGAGGGAGCGCACATCGTTGTCGTCGACGTTGCGGGTGAGGGAGCACGTGTCGTCGTCGTAGACAATGTTGCACGTGTTATCGGCGTCGATGACGTTGCGGGTGAGGGTGTCGTTGTCGTCGAAGTTGTGTGAGGGAGCGTGTGTGCGGTGTTTGCGTGTCGTCGTCGGCGTTGTGCATGAGGGTGCGTGCGTGCTGTCGCCGACTCGTCGTTGTGGTGAGGCCGGTGAGGGTGCGTGAGTCGTCGTCGTCATCGCATCACGCAGGACCCGGGGGTATACCCGTGCGATTCTCTAGCCCGGCCCCGGCCCCTCTGTTTATTTGATCGTCGTTTTGATGTCTGCCAGCGGTCGTCCTTTCCATGGTAGGCACGCAATCGCCCCATTTCTGAGTCAACGAGCAACTCCAAGTAGTGACTTTTGGATTGGGATGCGTGTTTTTTACTTCCCGCAGAAGTTCGGAACGGACAAGCCAGAATTGCGATTGATGGTGCGCCCGGCCAGTTCATCTCGTACAGCACCAGCGTCAGCCATGATTGGCACTTCTCTTGCCCCTGATCATCCGTCCGACGGAATTATACCTCGTCTATCATCTATGTATTGAAAGAAAGGTCATGTATAAGTGAAACGAATGAGCGAGCCTGAGGAACTCGGAGACGCGACACGATGTGATATGAAGTAAACAGACAACGCACCTTTGCCTTCGTAATAATCGTGCCCATGTTCTGGTATACTCAACGCTTGATCATGCATTGCGCGGGTCTTCCGTGATGCAACCTCGTAAGCTTTCCAGCTTTTTCGAGCGGTTTTGGGAGCGGTAACGAAAGACGGTTCTGTCGAGCGACCGCATTGGCGACCACGGATGGAGCTGCAGACACATTCTACAGTAATCTATACAAACACGAGACTTTATTTTGGGACGTACGAGTCGCTGATTAACCCATTCACTCCCTCAACCACGAGACGCTGGCATTCGGCAGCATCAGCCTTCCCTGGCGGCACCCACGCTGGGAACGCCTCGACTGCATCATGATGACGTGGGGTTATCAGTGACCTACGAGAGGTATCAAATGAGTATTAAAAAACACGCACTAAACCGCATCGCACAGCGCAAAAACTCTGACCGTGGCAGCGGGAAGAAGATATCTGCATCGCGTTACATCGCCTGAAAAACGTCACCGAGACGCTTCCCTTGGCATCGTACCCGTATGCCACTATGGCCGCCGAGAACCTGCGCGGTCTGAGCATGAACACTACAATCGGGGGGAAGTTGATCGAAGACTAACGTGGTCAAGTGGTCAGTATACCGCGCGGGATCAGCCAACAGATATGTGGTCAACCCGTATGCTTTCTGCAGGCCTTGGACGGTAAGCTAACGCGGCTTGAGTGTTGAAGAATTGGCGTCGATGTAGCCTGAACCTTGGTTCGTATCACGCAGTAGCAGTGTCAGTACAAACAACACAGTACAAACACAGAAACGGAGAAAGAGAAGGGGAGAGATAGAAACAAGGCAACGAGGAACATGCAGGTCCGCAGCAGTGAACACAGAACGATCAGAATAGTTTTGCGAACACCTTTCGAGCAACACGATGGCGTCGTCTTTTGAGTGCAGGGCGAGAGTTGACAACCTCGCAGAAGGACAAGCCTGAGTCGGGGGATAGACCAGGAAGCGCTGTGGGATGAAACGTGAGAGCAGAGAAACAGGTGCAACATAATTCACTCGCCCGGTAGTGTTGGCCTTGATGAAAACAAGCGTCAAGCACAGGTCTTGCATTCCTGGAATCCTTGAAGCTTGAGATACTGGGCACGTTGACGGCGCGTTGCGTTTGCACTTGCAGCACCGCGAGTTGTGGCACTATATTTGGTGTATGCTGAGCGCTGAGTACTGAGTCCTGACGTTATGACGTTGACTTGTCACGCCACTGTACGTGACCGGGCCCGACTACGCCGTTCATCTGACCAGATGCGCACGGCAAGGCCAAGTGAGACGGCATCGGGTGTTGTGATGCCTTGCCATGGACGCGATGGACGACCGTCGACGACGTATGTCGTTCAGAGAACCTACCTGTATTACAGTGCCTCTCAGCGAGCCAGGATGCACGAGAGAATTGGTAAGAGGTTAAAACAAGGAAGCAGAAGACGAATGATTCGAGAGGACTCGAGAGTGCGGACGAGCCGAGCTTAGACGTTGTCCATTGGGGATTGTGCAAAGACATCGGTTATGCTAGGCAGAGAAGACAAGACGTGACACTGGTCGACTCGGAGTGCGGTAATGTCAGACGGACTTTGTTTTACTAGGTTACCATCTGCATGTATTTTTCAGTTACATTGTGGGATTGCATGGTAGGATATTAACCGAACAGTATAGTGTATTCAATCCGACTCATCCACATCAGAACCATACATGGCATACATCTCCAAAGTATCACCCAGGTCCGAGTCCGAGTCCGAGTCCGAGTCCGAGTCCGAGTCCGAGTCCGAGTCCGAGTCCGATCCTGAGTCACAATCCAATTCATCACCTCCGTCAATGTCCTCGTCATCCGCAAGAAACTCCCATTCTACTTCAGAAAGAGAAACATTGCCGTCAAGATCGTCGAATCTATGAACGATAGAAGTGCCGCCGTTGGTGTAGGTTGGGTCGGGCACCATCTCCACGCTGTGATTGTCACCGACTCTGCTCTCTGTATCGGACAACTGCCAATCGAGTGCCTCAAGTTCAGAGATAGAAACATTCTCGAGGTCGTCGAATCCGTCCAGAGTGGAAGCACTGTCTGATGGTGACTGCGCTTTGTGTGACACGCCGTCCCGGACATGAGAATACGTGTGGCCGACGCCAAGGCCCCAATGATGTCTGAGAAACATGTCCCGGTCCACGAATCTTTAGAAAGAAATAAGAGTAATTAAGGAGAGAACAAGTCAATGGTTAGAAATATCCCGCACCTGTTAACGTAGTAATAGTTCCAGTCATTAGAATCTCTTGCTATTTGGGACAATGAAGTACGGTCTAAGCTGGACCTTCCTTTTGCGAAGGCGGGTATGAGATGACACCCTCTCATTATCTCCGCGGGGTCAACGAAGTCGAACGCATCCTCGTTGTCCATTGGAAGAAACCTCAACATATTGAGTTCGACCGCGTCATGCGGAGGATCGGATGGAATACATTTGAACCATCGAACGTGTAAGAAGTCCAACCGATGAGCATTATAGTCCCTGAGCCCCGGCCCGGTGTACAAGACATTTGCGTGATAAACGCCAATGATACGAGCGTAACAAAAGCGATTTCCATCCGGGGAGCCTTCCTGTAGGATCATTATATCACGGTGGTCACTGTTGGGGTTAAGGGTGTCCTGGTCGCGACGGACATCATATGTTGTATAGTTTACACGAAGCACGTTGTGCTGGTAGATTCGACCGCTTTTAAACAGTACCTGATCGGTGGTTGCCTCAGATCTATTATAGCTGTCGTCAAGGCCGTGTTGTACATGATCAGTGCTTGCCGAAGAGTGCATATGGATTGCCCTTATGCGCGGAAGAAGATGGCGCTTCAATTTTGGGAGGAAATCCTACTCGGCCAGGTTCAATCATGACCAGACGCAAATAAAGCTGTAGGTACCTTTAACGCTGGATCATCTATGTTCTTCCGGACGAAATCGACGAGATCGATCGGTTTGTGTTGTGATTTCCCTATGTTGTAGCGTTCGTCAGGAATGCTGGGGACTTGCTCCGACCGAATGCTGGTGTTGTTAGACTCGCGAATTCTACGAATTCTAACTTGGCGTCGCTCGATACGAGTAAGTTGGCGGACAAAATCTTTTCGGTTGGTGCGTGCATATCGCTCTTTCCCGACTCTGTGTTCCCGTTCGCCCTGAGAGCAATGTTAGAACCAACGTGATGTATGCGAGTGAGCTACTGACCAGCTGCGTGGAGTACGAATCGGTTGTTCCGTACATCCGAATAGAGGTTGTGTAATCGCCGAGGGCATGGAACTTATACGTACGAAGGTTCAGGGTCTTTGCTCGGGGCGCAGAAGCAGCAGCAGCAGCAGTATTTAAAGTCTGGCGTTGAGGACGAGCACGAGCCTCGCGACGGTGACGTCCTTCAGCCTCACGCTTGAGCTCTCTTGTGTGGAATGCAGGGCATGTACTGGCCTCGAACGCACGTATAGCATCTCCTAGACGCCGGGTGATGTCATCCATCACTTCAAGCGTTTCGTCGGTGTGCATGCGTAGTTTCGCGAGGCCATGCCACTGGCACAAAAGAGACAGGAGCTTTGAAACGGCTGCGTCATGGGGTTCAGGTAATAATCCTTCAAAAACGGGAAGGGCACACTACAAAAACCGATTTTGTCAGAGAGCTTGTGGAAACACGATACTAATAAATACCTGGAGGAGGTCCTCGAAATCATGAGCTGTCATCCTTCTCAATTCCGACACATTGCTCGAGAACCGTCGAATGGTATCTTTTCCAAACGAAGGGACTTGGCGGTATCTTTAAATTCAGAAAGTATCCTATTGAATATTGGCAGGCGGGATCATAGTTTCAATCACTCACCTTCGATCAAGCTCGCATAACTTGTTTCCTCTTAGGCTATCCAGGATGCGTAGGAGATGCGTCAGAATGGATTTCCATACCCCAAGTTCAAATTCGTGTAACATATCGACCACGAGCATGCAAAAAACGTCGAAGCTGAAAGCTGAAAGCCTCTCTGAGAAGGCATTCTACAGAAGTCGGCTTAGTTGCATTGATTTGCAATTTAGTTAGCACCTACCGTGATGGGCGTGAGAGACTCATCCTTCAGATGGGCCTCGATTCGCGTAGAATTCGTGGCGTAGTTGTTTTCGTAGATGAGCCTCCGGGCACTTAGGACTTTGTTTCGCCGGTCCGCATCGTCAACGCGAATCAACGATTGTCTTTGAGACATGTCTCGTCGGGTGCCCATATCATGTACGTGTGTCATAGGAATCGTGCACCGCGGGCATGGACATCTTCCAAGGTTACGTATAGATGCTATCAGAACCCTGTTGGGATGAAATGTTAGTAAGAGATCCGGGTGAAAATGAAAATGACCCGAACTTCTCCGGATAATCTGCAGAATACGTGAATATCCTCGGGTAGAAGCGCCGTTTGATACCATCACTACATAAGATTACGAATCCATGCTGATACGCTGTCACGAATTCTTCGTCTAGGAGAATCTTCCACTGTGCGTGGAAGAGTTCCCGTTGAGAGTGAGTATAAATCCCCTGGGTCGCAGCTTTATCACCTAGATGATCTATGAGGAAATCCTTGAAGCCATCAGGTAACTAAGGAAGAATGAGACCGTAACTTCAAAGGACGATACATTTACTGACCGTCTGGAAGTATGCTGCATGAGAGCAAGAATTATTTTTTGGTCGACATCTGTTGTACTTTGACTCGTTTCCAAAAAAAACGTAGAGTGGCCAAAGTTTGGCATCACCAAAGGCAGTTAGGTGAGTTCCGTCCGACCAGAACATGAGGGAGGCAACGACCCGAGGTAGGTCGCACCCAGGCTCCGGGGGAGAGTCTTGAAGGGCTTGATGTGCCTCGAGGAATGCGGCGGACGTGAAAAGCTCACCGTGCACTCTGATATCGTGGTCTCTGTGAGGCGGGCGCCATTTCAGTTCGTACGGTTCGAAATGGAAGGGTGATGCGTGAGCCGGATTCGAAACCTTTTCCTTGATGATCGAGATGAGGGAGCGATGGTAAAATCCAGGAACGGTGTAGTCTTTTGGCCCCGGATTCCTTGATCGGCTATGAAACGGTACCGAAATCGAGACCGAGGAACATTTCCATCCTTGGTCCCCGCCCAACCACTCCGGACGATCGCCATCAAAATGATTCTCCCCAAGGAATTTGTCGATGGATTCCCAGGGGGTCCGTGACACGGAAGAAGGTGAAAAGCCAGGATCGCCAACGATATTGAGCAACTGTCTGAAGCTACCTTTAGACTTTTGGGCACCTTGGCTCCAGTACCAATCCCCAAGGTGCATTGAGCACTCGTTGGGATAGGGATGGTGCGGATTCACGGAGGGACCAGTCAAAGCTTCCGTCGAGTCGCCACCTGGTGCACACATGGCCTCGACGGAATAGGGATCTTCCGGATCGTGATGAGGCAGAGTGTCGGTATCGTATACGCGGAACAACCCAAAACTGTTGAGTTGTGTCCTGAATATCTTGCGTACCGAAGAAAATAAAGATTCTGTCGTTTGCTCGGCGGGGCCGGAGGCAGGATTGTGGGACGAAGATGGATCGATTGTATCCGAGACCTGAGTATCGACAGTCGATAGACCATGGAAAACTTCTCGAGGCGGGAGTGGAAGTAGACGTTCTGGGAGGATGTCTCGAAACCGGAGTCTACGTCGCCGCGCGCATGGAACGCTGTTCGTTACGAGCTGCTTTAGAGGAAGGGACATCCAGAAGAGGTTATCATTGATTAAACAACAAACATGCCTGTCAACGCACCTGGTGTGAATCGGTTGCACGCGGTTTCTCTATGGGTTCGGAGGCATGAACGTGGCAGGCGCTGGTACTGCCACTGGGGAAAAACGTCTAGACGAGTTTGTTAAAAGTTGGTCCACCTTACGAACAACAATGGAGTACATGTCTACGTACCTGTGAGTCGGTTGGGTGTGGTCTCTCGATGGATTCATCACAGGTATGAACATTGTTTGTGCTTGGGAGACTGCCATCCAAACCGACAGATGCACTGGCGCCGCCGAGTCTGGGCTTTTTGGCTCGATAATATTGTTTTGCTTTCGCAAGGGCATTGGAGAGTCGCTTTTTGCCCTTGCGGCATCCCTTCTCGTGGCGAGTGAACGCGGCCAAATCATTGAAGTTTCGGCCGCAAACACAGGTTTTGATGAACCCAGTCAGGTCTTCGATCACTGCGTCAGTCATTTTCAGCTAGTCGGACTCGGATGAAGTTGATGGACCTGTTGCAGTAAATAAATAAACGAATAATAGATGGTCTGAATCAGCCTTCGACGAATACAAAATATTACAACCCGTCGGCGATCATTCCAAACAATGCGTCACTGAATAACTCCAAGCGTTGGTACTATAAAGAGTGTGGAAGCAAGAGAGATAATCTTCGTAAAGTGTACAGAATGAAATACAACACGAAAATATTTGTCCAACAGTTACATGGGTCTACTAGAACATGTGAACTCAAGCTTGTGTACATATAGGACAAAGAGCTCACTTGACCGAGTTGGACGTCAACCGAGCAACACGCGGATTCCTGGACATGCAAAAGTCTCGCATCTTGATGCGACCAACGGCGCTCATGTACTGTCCCTTCACGGTATCTCCCTCATCGATGCCATGTTCTTCGAGGATCTTCTGGACTTCGGTTTCGCCCAGGACTTGACGTGCAGCACTCTCCCA
>JBBPPA010000899.1:0-15953 GCA_038091735.1 Leccinum pellstonianum
CGGCCTGCATCGGCGGGGATGAATGGTGTCGAAGCTTTGTTGGTGCGTCCGTATCGCTAGTCAACATTAACGTTATCTTACTTAACCATCGTCCCGTGACCATGTCCCGTGATACGAATACCCGACATGACATACCTCAGGCCACAATCAAGCGACAACATATTTAAGGGCCTCTCGAGAAAGCTGAGCCTCCATTCTTTCTCTTCCACTTTCTGCTATGTCTAACTCAGCTGCTACTTCGGTTGCTACTTCCCTCGACTCGTCGGCTACGGGACAGAAGAGGCCACGCTCGAGTGCTCTGCAAACAGGTCCTAGAAAAAGACCGTACGTCTCGCACACAACCAGTGCAATATTTGTTACTGATTCTAAATCAGAAGCACTCAGGACCCGCTAGTACACCACGGACGGCACTTCGGACGTGCGGTTCACGCCTTTTGCAGTCTCCAAACATTACTCACTAACGGCCTCGTCATGATGGGTGAACTGGCCGACAGAGATATAGAGTCATTTTCCGAACAGTGAGCCCCCCAATTCAGACGCAGTCGAGTCCACTAAAAATCATTCGCAGAGAAAGGAAGGAGTTCGCCGTGTTCCTCCAGTTGCTGAAATTGGTCCCGTCGATCGAAACGCGTATCTTGTCCTCTGACGAGGAAGAAGTAATTGCCATGGCTGAGCTGGTGAGAAGATCTCACTGCGAGATAATGTGCCGCTGGTACTTGAGCTGATCATTCTCCTAGATCCAGAAAGGTGCGAACAGTGCTAGGGCTGATGACACAAAGGGAATGAAATGTGCCATCGTCGATTGGATCACCCCGAAAGGTCAAACCCTCAACCCGCACATTCCCCGAAATGCGAAATCTGGTCGAGGCTTCCATCACGAACGTACGGGCGCGCTGCTTTGTCCGGCTGGATATGATTGGTCTAATACCCAGTACGTCCGTCGCCAATGAAAATAAACTCCCATTCTCACAAAATGTGTCGCAGAATCAAGGAGAAGCTCCGCACTGGGCAACTTCGCGTTGCGGGAGACCAATGGCCTATTTTTTTATATGTAAATTATACTTATGACGCGGAAGATCCATGGAACGGTTTGTTGCGCAGCGGGATCCTGGTGTCGGTAAGTTATTTATTTATCTTAATAAATAATGACGCACTTAGGAGATCATATTATACAGGCCTACAAGCATATATTCACCTCTCCGAGTTCTGTCGACGTCGAAGAGCCAAAGGCCACGCGCTCTTGCAATGCTCGCATCCATGGGATGCATGCTGTAACGAAGGCGTCGATCGCTTACGTTGCAACGCAGGTACGTTTTTCGGTTTGATCGTGTCCAACAGCTCACGTTCTTGGATAGGCTCGTTTTGCCTTGACATCTGCTCAAGTCTTTTCACGCACCGACCTTTTGACAGACTCGGAGCGTTTTTACAACACAATACTCGAACTCCTTGATGATCCAGAGGAGAAAGAGGAAGTGGAGCTGCTCCTGCAGTGGTGGAATAGGTAAGTTCTTCGTGTATTCGGGATGCTCCTTCTAATGATATGACAGACAGATCTTCCCGAGCAATGCCGAGAGTTCTCGGTTACCTTCTGAGAACAGCGCTCTGGCCACAATTCGTCGCAGGCGTGCAACACTCAAAGCTGCAGCAGCAGCTAACGGAACCTTATTTTAGATTGTTGTATTCGTAATATTCATGTCCATACAGCATCACAATGCCATTGACTTTGACTTAATTACTTCTCCTATGTTTTTATTTATCTGTTTGCTTGTGTTTATCAATAACGGACGGAATGGTGAATGAACAAATAAAACTGTTCGTTCAGCAATAGCACTGGAATAACTGGTCAGACCTGTCATAGAGATAGGTCAGCCCAGATGTCCAGTATTGGTATATAAATGGTCAGAGGTGTCATAGAGATACGTCAGCCCAGATGTCCAGTGTTGATATGTAACTGGTCAGAGGTGTCATAGAGATAGGTCTGATCATATGTTGCACACTGGTACAACTGGTCTGACCTATTCATTGAGGTAGACTTGTTCATTATTCCTCCAGTGTTGGTATATAAATGGTCAGACCAGTCATAGAGATAGGTCAGATCACATGTCCAGTATTGATATGTAACTGGTCAGACCTGTTATAGAGATAGGTCAGCCCAGATGTCCAGTATTGGTATATAAATGGTCAGAGGTGTCATAGAGATACGTCAGCCCAGATGTCCAGTGTTGATATGTAACTGGTCAGACCTGTCAAATAGATAGGTCAGATCACATGTCCAGTATTGATATGTAACTTGTCAGAGGTGTTATAGAGATAGGTCAGATCATATGTTGCACACTGGTACAACTGGTCTGACCTGTTCATTGAGGTAGACTTGTTCATTATTCCAAATGCTCTCAAGGGATATATTGTATGATCAAACTGTATGTATTTTTGATACATGTTGCAAGTTATTGGATAATAGATAATGTTGTATATGAATTTGTCATTTTATTAAAATTTCCCTGATGTGTCCTGTATCTGTCCTCTGCTAAGTCTAAATAATAGTACGGTACAACACTTGTGTTTGATATTTTTTATCTTTGTACTGGGTTCGTTTTCATTGCTTTATTTCGTTTCTATAGTGTATTGGCCCAGGCGCTCCGACGCGCTCACGATGTCGGAGTTGTTTTAGGAGACTATTTCACACGCTCATCGTGATGCTTGGATGATTGGTCTCAGGCTCATACACTCCTGCAAACCGATCCTATGAGGATTTTCCGCGTCAAACCGGACGCTGCGCATCGAACCGTTGCATCCCAATATAACATTCTCGGATTCATATCCACAGAGACGTACGGCAAAGTCTACAAGGCGAAGAGCGTCGAGTCCAAGAGGATCATGCATGCGATCAAAAAGTTCAAGCCGGACAAAGAAGGGGACGTCGTAACGTATACTGGCATAAATCTGAGTGAAATACGGGAGATTGCAGTAAGTCTTTGCTTTGCCCTGTGTACGACGCCGTTGACAGCTCAACAGAGAAATCTGTCATGAAAATGTCGTTGCCCTCAAGGAAGTCATCTTGGAGGACAAGTCAATAGTATGCATGGTCATTGACTATGCTGAGCATAAATTTCTGGTATTGCATATCAAGCGAGATGTTGAGCATAAGCTGATTATTCACAGCAAATCATCTACCACTACTCTCAAACCCTCCGCATTCAGATCTAATCGCAGGTTCTCAAATCATTGATTTATCAACTTTCAAACGGCCTGGTCTACCCACATTCGGCGCATGTGCTGCATAGAGACCTCAAGCCTGCTAATATTCTTATCACTGCCTCGGGGACCGTCAAAATTGGGGATCTTTTGTGCTCTCTCGGATCAGTGCGAAGGTCGTGGATATGAAGGAAGTTCTTGATTCTCATCGCTCCTTCTTTGATTCGATCCATACACACCACACCTCGACAAGCGAATCGCAATCTGGGATCTGCTTCTATGCGCCATGACTGTGTCCGGTTCTCTCCACATCGATTCTCTTTGAGTAAATTCATCGGCGAAATACTCTCAGTCTGTGGACGAGGAAGAAGAAGGTGATCGAGATTCGTGCTCAATGCGTCTTCTGGTATATCGAAAAGCACCCGACCGTTTCATTTGTCATTTCGCTTGTGGTGCATGGGCCCGAATGCAGTCTATGAGCGTAATACGGGCGCTCTGCCTCTGCCCCTGGGTTGACATAAACCAACTCTCGTGCGGTTCGGTTACCTGGGTGGGTTCGATGATGCCCACAGGTTCCACGGGACGGCTTCTTAGTGGTGATTTTATCGCCGTGTGTTGCAGCACGAGCACATTGGCTAGAAGGTTGTCCTGGATGTGTTCATGGAGTACGACACTCAGCAGCGCATGGTACGCGAGTACAATGGGCTTGTATCAGGACGTGACGTTCGGGAGAACTGGTTCTGGTTCGTCGCCCTTGGCGCTGAGGCTGGAGATTGTCGGCATGGAAATTGGAGAGGGAGACGACGAAGCACTTGTAACGGATGCACTCGACCTCATCCGTAGCGTCATAGAGGACAAGCTTGCTCTCGCAGAAGAACTTTTGGAGGCACTCGAAACGGACGATCACACCTCCACCCAAACAGAAAGCAAGTCTACAGATTTGGTCAATTGACGACGACGATTCTTGAGGAAGCCCGAGTCACTCGCTCGCAAAGGGTGCGGCTTTTCCCATACTCAACTAGTGATGTCGGCGATGAGCGTGCTCTCGGCGTTGCTTACATTGCCCAAATACTCCCTCCGCGTCTGGCTTTATACCCGTTCTACAACTGCACTAGGGTTGCGCAGCAGTTGCCTCGCCAGTGGAGAGAGCCACTCGTTAATCCTCGCGTTATTGAACCTCGTCCAACATTTCCTCCAAGAAGGGTTTGTCTCCGTGTCGACAATCCCACGCGAGCCGCTCACTTCATCCATGGCTAAATTTGGGTGGAACATTGGGTTGGAAATACGCAGGGCTTGGAGATCGTTTCGAGATCGGCAGACGGACACCATCGTTCTATGCGTATATCCTTTTCCAGTCGACCATTCCCTATTTTGAGCCAGATCATCATTGACACATTCCTCTACAAAGCCACCACTTCCGCAATCAATCCATTGCTATCGGCCATTGCATCCAGCCTAACACTCTCGGATCACTTTATAACGCAAGGAGGTTCGGAGACGTTCGTCGCCGCTTGATATACCTGCTGGAATCGCACCTCCAACTTGCGCACTCGGTCCTCAATTATAAACAGGTGACCACCATTAACAACAAGCCGTCTCGACAATCTCTTTGCGCAAAAGTGGCTGGAGGTGCAGGTTTCTCTGATGCCGCAAGAGCCCCGGTAGATCCAATGGATGTGCTGGCCATGTTCGTGAAGGAGCGGGACTTGTTCCTCTGGAAGCCATGCGCGTACCTCATGTACTGTGTGCTTCCCTCTCGTTAGCGGTACATTCTCCTCCCACGATCTCTCCAACCCGGAGGCTACGGTTGCCTCTTTGGTCCGCATAGTGGAACATCCGTACGAAGAGCATCCTCTCCGAAGTGCCGTTTGGTGTTTCATTTAGCCCTATCGCGATCGAGACCCTTGGTCATTGGAAGGATATTTGGGAAGCCAACCTTTCGCTCCTGGCCTCCCTATTTCATCCATGTCGTGCGGCAGCATGGTTTGGAACATCAATCGGTCATCGACGCTGTCCGTCAGAAGACAAAATTCTGGGAGCAGATCGTGGCTATCGCTCGGGAGGAGCTGGGACTGGATCCAGACTATACTGTCGAATCGTTTGTCGTGGTGGACGGCGAACGGTAGTCGAATCTTCACCAAGCAGTGTCCATTCAGGCTTTTCGCGGTATGGTGAAGTTGTACGCTATCCGTATCACTGGACAGGACATTCAGCCAGCGCCGAAATGCTCCTCCGAGGCTCTCCAAACCGCTCAGCTATACTCAGTTGAAGACCAGCTCAACGACCTTACCCTCGAACTCTGCACGAACGCGCCTGGATCTGGATCTCGACCGGGACATGAAACTCATTGTTGCCGTATTCGAGGATGGTTTCAGTCCAGCGCATTGCCACATGGCTGGGGTACTTTATGCGTAGGAAACCAGCATCATTTATTTAGCGCAGACGCATGTGGTATGATTCAACTCTACGAGAAACAAATAGCGCGTACGCTATCCTAGAGTATCGGCGACCCTATCAAGCTGCCCTTGTTGGAGGAGATGGAGCAAACCGTCAATCTATTCCATGCGGTGGCATAGAGCGTGCTAACCACGACGACGAACCCAAATCCAGTGGCCATGAAAGTTCTTCGCGTGTTCTCCGCGCGCGCGTTCGTGTTCCTCCAGCAGTTGAACTACGCCCTCACACATCCAAACTACCTTGCTAGGGCGGCGATGGAGAAGGAGCCGATGGACTCATCTATGCCCCGACTCGACATGATGGATCTGCGGAAGCACCCCTCTTACGGCGCGGTTAGTTCACATGATGATCAGGCTGTGCAGCTTGATCGTGTCGACGCTCGTTAGCGTCAGTCGGGCGTATGACGTGAAGGAACGGGACGCATGGCCTCCACACGAGGCTCTCGTTGTACCTGTCATTCCCGCATATTAACATTCCAAGGTTGTTCTAGGAGAACTGGGTCACCACTAGAGCCGGTGAACTGCACCCTCGACCTGCCACGGAGTCTCGTCAGCCGTCCAGCGGGCCAAGCGCTCATACCTTCCACCTCCCTGACAGACGTGCCGCTCGACGTGCGCCAGGCTACGCTCACCGTCCGATGGACCATCGAGGCGCTCCTCGGGTATGTCACCACGCACCTCCTGATGTGACTCTCGAAGCCTGATTTTGACAGGCTACAGCGACGGACACAAAGCAGAGGAACATGATCATATCCGCAATGCAGAGTTGGATGTGAGCAACGGAAAGGCACCAACAAGCGCGAGCAATTGAAGGGGCTTTCACGGTAAGTGGCACTTAATTCGTTCGTCGTCGTTTTTGCTGTGGACTGACCCAGGGCTTATAAAGGAGTCTGTTCCAGTCACCATTCGATACTGGTGCAAGTTATTATGGAGGTGTCGCTCTTTGAGCTTTGCAAGTGTGGATATGGCGGCCCTCCGTCACGACGACGAACGGGGCTAGGCTCCCGGGCCGAGTCGATCAAGGTAAGTTTCGCTGCCAGGCCTATGTTTCTCACCTTTTCGTAAGGTCATGATTATGTCACAATGGACCTCTTGCCAGTGGTCAGTGACGGCTGTCCGCAAAATGCTCGGTCGGTTTGCTCGGTCGGTTTGCTCGGTCGGTTTGCATTGGTGGGGACAGAAGGATGCACAAGTAACGTCACAGTAGCGCTGACAGTGGTCACTGCCAGTGTGACGCAATTCGGTGTCACGCTTTCACAGCGTATATAAGGCTCCCCCAAGACACTCAAGTCGTTAGTTCCTTCCTTCCACTCGATCTTCTTTCTCTTTTCTGACGTCTCATGACGAGTTCCGCCAACGTTTTGGGCGAGGGCACCGCTTGCGCAGAGTCTTCGACGACGGGAGAGAAGCGACCGCGATCGAATGCCTTGCAAACGGGGCCGAGGAAACGGCAGTGAGTCTTGTCGACTCGCTGCTTCACTATACTGACTGTCTTGCAGAAGCGTTCAAGATCCGTTGGTACACCACGGACGGCACTTCGGGCGCGTGATTCATGCGTTTTGCAGTCTGCAGACGTTGCTCACCAACGGTCTTGCCATGATGTGCGAACTGGAGGATAGAGAGTTGGAGTCTTTTTCGGATCAGTGAGTATCCTCACTATGTACAACCGATTTCATTTACGAGGATCCGGCACAGCGAAAGGAAAGAGTATGGTGTCTTTCGCGAGTTGTTGAAGCTAGTCCCCTCGCTCGAATCTCGACTCTTGTCCTCTGAGGAGGAGCAGGTCGTTTCTATCGCAGAGTTAGTGAGTCCTTGATTTACCGACAAATGATTATTGCCTAAGTTACTAATCCTACAGATCCAGCGCGGCGCCAACGGCGCCAGGGCCGACGACACAAAGGGAATGAAGTGCGCCATCGTCGATTGGATCACTCCGAAGGGTCAAACGCTCAACCCTCACATCCCGCGTAACGCAAAATCTCCTCGAGGATTCAACCACGAACGCACAGGTGCCCTACTCTGCCCTGCTGGCTACGACTGGTCTAATGTGGAGTAAGTACTTTCACCTTCTTAATTTATCCCCTACACAATGCACTACAGAATTAAGGAGAAATTGCGCAACAACCAGCTCCGGGTTGTCGGGGATCAATGGCCGGTATTTCTATATGCGAACTACGCATATGACGCGGAAGATCCATGGAATGGCTTATTGCGCAGCGGGATCTTGGTCTCGGTATGTCGTTTTTTTGTACTATTCACAGCTGATTTACTAATGGACTACGAACATGCAGGCCTACAAGCATATATTCACGTCTCCGAGTTCCGTCGAACTCGAAGAGCCGAAGGCTACGCGATCGTGCAACGCTCGTATCCACGGCATGTTCTGTGTGACGAAAGCTTCGATCGCATATGTTGCAACGCAGGTGAGCTCTTTTCCATCACCTGCTCACCTTTCCACAAGAGTTGAGATGTTGTTTTTGCAGGCTCGTTTTGCTCTGACATCCGCTCAAGTATTTTCGCGCACAGATCTCTTGACTGACTCAGAACGGTTTTATGACAGTGTTCTTGAGCTTCTTGATGACACAGACGAGCGAGATGAGGTCAATCAACTTCTGCAATGGTGGAACAGGTGTGTATAAATTGTCGTGTACTCATAATATTTTACTACTTATTAATGATTCATTAGGCAAATTTTTCCTACCAGTGCTGACAGTGCACAGCTACCTTCCGAGAACAGCGCGTTGGCGACAATTCGGCGGAGGCGAGCAGCCATTAAAGCTGCTGCCGCTACTGATGCTATATCTTGAGGAGACTGACATAATCATCTTCGTGCTTACCTTAGAGTTTTGTATCTGTCCATATGAATTACACCATAATCTTAAATCTCTCTGTCTATACCTTGGTGATCAAAGCATAGATCATTCAAATGCTGAATGATTTAAGAAGGATGATATTAGCACCCGGAATTCTGATGTGGAGTGGCTGAGCTGGCTAGAATTTCTTGCTGCATGTGATCAGGACTATAATTCTGATACATTTGGGCAAGGATCATCCTACAGATGAAATGCAGTTCATAGATGATATCTTGTAGATACTGTGGTTCATATATATAGAATCCTGGTATCAAGGAACAACTGATATGATTCAGATGTGTATTGATATTTATTAAAACTAAATGTAGCTTGTGATCTCTGCTATCAATGCTCCCATGGATTATATAGCATTATCAATATATATATCATTATTTTACACATCATAGGGCTTTCTATGGTGGATAGTTGTATACATAGAGTTACTATATCATTTAAATTTCCCTGATGATGATATACATGATAAAAATCATCTGTTTGTAATCAGAATCATGCATGTTGGTGACATATTGTATTTATTGTCTGGCAGAAAGATCAGACCCTCTATATATTGGTGATTAGTATGTTGGAAGTATTGTCTGGCAGAGTGATCAGATCATCTATATAATGACATAGTCTATATGCCAAGCATTGTCTTGTAGGAAGATCAGATCATTAAATTACTACTGATACACATGGTAAGCAATGTCTCATAGGGAGGTCAGGTCATTAAATTACTACTGATACACATGGTAAGCAATGTCTCATGGAGAGGTCAGATCATTAAATTACTACTGATACACATGGTAAGCATTGTCTCATGGAGAGATCAGGTCATTAAATTGCTACTGATACACATGGTAAGAAATGTCTCATAGAGAGATCAAATCATCAAATTACTACCAATATACATTGTAAGTAATGTCTCATGGAGAGATCAGGTCATTAAATTACTACTGATACACATGGTAAGAAATGTCTCATAGAGAGATCAAATCATCAAATTACTACTGATATACATTGTAAGTAATGTCTCATGGAGAGATCAGGTCATTAAATTACTACTGATACACATGGTAAGAAATGTCTCATAGAGAGATCAAATCATCAAATTACTACCAATATACATTGTAAGTAATGTCTCATGGAGAGATCAGGTCATCAAATTACTACTGATACACATGGTAAGCAATGTCTCATGGAGAGATCAGGTCATCAAATTACTACCGATACACATGGTAAGCAATGTCTCATGGAGAGATCAAATCATCAAATTACTACTGATATACATGGTAAGAAATGTCTCATGGAGAGATCAGGTCATCAAATTACTACCGATACACATGGTAAGCAATGTCTCATGGAGAGATCAGGTCATCAAATTACTACCGATACACATGGTAAGCAATGTCTCATAGAGAGATCAAATCATCAAATTACTACTGATACACATGGTAAGAAATGTCTCATAGAGAGACCAAATCATCAAATTACTACCGATATACATTGTAAGTAATGTCTCATAGAGAGATCAGGTCATCAAATTACTACCGATATACATGGTAAGCATTGTCTCATAGAGAGGTCAGGTCAGCAGTCTACTAATATTGATCCATTTTGATCAACATTGACAACACTCCCAAGAGATATATAGTCTTATCAATTCATTTATCATTGTGATATGTTTTATAGCACTTTATATGGTGTATAAAGCTATTTATTAAGTTGTCATTTTCTTAAAATTTTCCTGATGATGTCACTCAGCTTCGGCAGCTCTCCTTTTCACCGATCAATGTGACGCACGCTGTTAACCGCGTTGATCTACTCCTTAACTCTCGACGGACCGCAAGGGGGCACGACTCGGCTTGGCGCACCAACACTGCTATCGCATTCTAGCCACTCCCTTTTGTTCCGATCGACGCCAACCCCCACGCTCTTTTCCCAAGCGCAACCATGACCCCCGCTGCACGGTGCGCCGTTTCTCCATTTTGCCTTTCATTCGGACGTGCACAGCATCAAACGTCGAAAGCCACGTCACTGGAAGTTGTAAGGGGGGCGGCACTGCTATCGCTCCGTCCTTCGCTCTCTTTCACTCCCATTAATGCCCATGCTCTTTCCGCCAGCGCGACCGTGACTCTCGCTGCACGGCGGTCACGTCGATCGACGGCAGGCTCCGCTGAGCTCGGCGGCGCTTCGCGCTGCTGCACTGCACGGTTTCAGACCGGCACTCCTTTTCATCTTCAGATGACGCACTTCGCTTTCTCCACTTCTGCCCCCCTAACGACCATCGCTCTTCTGTTCTGTTCCCCCAAGGCCACCTACTGCACCATCCGCGGTATCCTCGGTGTCCGTAACGGACGTCTGTTTGAATGCGCACCCTCGAAAACATCCTGGAAGCGTGACAATTTTTTTTACCTCTTTCATCCGGCAATGATCTTGCCGCTGAATTCGTTACTTTCGGTCCCTCCGAAGACGGTGCTTACAGTAGTGTCGCACGTGCCGTTGCTCACACACCCGTCAGATATCGCCGAACCCGTTTTGCAGCTTTTTTAGATCGATGTGCGTCCTCACAATTTACCATTCAATTTTCTACTACCTACGTTCTACTTACGTATCCTCAGCTGTTTTCGCCTGTCCCACCTCTCGCTTCCGACACTGACTGTCGTATGCCCTCACTGATCTTCGTCATAGGCGGTAAGCTTGCTCGCGGAAATCTGTCGTCCGAGGGACAACATGCTTTTCATGTCGCTATCTCACAGTATGGAGCAGTCGCACATCAGCTCCTTCGCTCCCGCTGCTATTATCCATCCAGCAACGCCCGATTATCGAAAACACCTGTTCCTGACACTGGAAGGCATGTTATCGTTCACGGAGAATTTACAGGCTTCCGAAGAGGAGATACTCTACTATCGTTCTCAGAATCGAATAACGAGCCTTCTAATTCATGCCTGAACAGGTGCACGAACGTCTTCGATGCGTCATTGCATGCGAGCGCAAGGCTCTTCAAAAGAAGGGAAGACTCCTCACGGATGCAGGTGCCGCCATGACCCTTCTCGATCTTGAAGCGCTTTCTCAATACAATGACTTAGGTCTCGAGATGCACCAAAAGATTGCAAAACTCAAGATCCGCCTCTTCTCGTGTCCTCGCGGGGCCAAGAACCGCATCAAATCACAGATTTCATATATCCGTCCAGCCAAGGATGCCAGTATTGCTGTGGCAAACAAGTCTGGTCGCGGGAGGTACTACGCGAGACTTCTCTGCTCAATGGCTCGTCATCTGGATTGCACCGGATCTCTGCCTGAAAGGAGGCGAGGGAGAGGTGCTCGGCACGAATCATTGCTTGATCATCACGAGGTTTCATCTGCTGTTCAGCGCTGGGTAACAGGTGCGCTACCAGTCGAGAGGGTTCCTCCGCATCCTCATATCAGAAGCGGCAATATGGGCGATCCGCTGTGACCGCGTAATCTCCGAACACACCCACACACCGACCGCGATCAGAACGAGATGGCTAACCAAAATAAACGACCGACTGTCCATTGACCGCCGGCTAGCACGCCTTCCACACCGACCTAGTATGCCCGACCGGGTCCACCAAACGTGGCTCCCCATCCTAGCCAGATCAAACCCGAATATCCCCCCACATTGGGTCACCGACCCAGAGGTTTAGTGGGTATCACGCTGCCGCGGCCCTCTGCCTGACCGGAGTGTCCCCATCAGCTCGGAGTCCCACACCCCCGCACACCACGGGGAGTGCGTAAGTGCATTTCCTCGGACCGGCAGTTTTCTGCCGCCTTAGCGTATTGTGTAGGACTAGGCTAGCCAGTTGCTACATAATAATATCGCTTGTCCAAAAAAAAAAAAAAGGAAATGTAACCCTAATTTCGTTCTCTACAGTTTTTTTTTCACATGTCGACGTTCTGACTTTGTTCTTGCCCCTGTGGCTATGCTTGTTTACAAATGTTTTCTTGCAGCCGTCGTAGAGAACATGAGAGGTTGGTTAAGATCTCAGCTATTTCAACTGTCGTACAGCCACTCGGATATATCCGGTCTCCCCCTCCTAGGATGCCTCTCACTCGATACGTCGGTGTGAAGGAGCCTAACTACTTACTACCTTTCTCTTTTTCACATCTGTACCGTGCGAAAACTCTCCCAAAGTCCGAAAGTTCCGCTTGTATGTAAAAAAGAACCTCTTCTGACCAAAAACAGATGAACGAGGCTTCTAGAGAATTCGCGAGAATCCGGTTGTAATGCTATTTTAGGTCGTGATCAGACCAGAATGTTCGCTAGAGACATCGTTCCGCAGTGATTGTTGATCCTCGTTTAGTTCCCATGAGGCACTGCACTACATAGGGTCAATCCACTGTACCAACCTCCGAGGGAGACTCCATGTGATTACCCAAATTGTCTGGCCGAGACCATAGTGATTCTTTGATGAAACGTACCTGTGAAGAAAGCTGTGCTTCAAGGTTTATCCATAGTTGGATAAATAAACCGAACACGCTGAACCGTTCTTGGGATCTTGCCCCCGTCACCTGCCGCCCCATCGTAGCCTCCCCCTCCGTAATATGTTTGAGGCCGCCATGCTCATTCAAACACTCGCCATTTCCCCGGGGTCATACTCCGGTCAGACATCATTGCGCTCTGTTCCCCGCAGGGTTCCACGTCCCAACCATTCCCCCCGAAACGTATCATCAAAGAACAGTTCTATACGTAGCAAAGCCGTTTCAACCGACTCAAATACCCATCAGGGGGCATCCCAATCGGTATGGTCCGTTAAGGTGTCCTCGACTCGGACATACCTGATCTTGATGTTTGAAACCGTGACCTTCAAGTCAACTTTGCTGGACCGACCTCTCTTATACCAGGAGATGACCCAGCACTGGTGCCAGTCACTGGCAAAGAGGGAAGCCGCAAGACTAAGGTTGGAAGAAGCGCAGCAAGATCTTGACGACTACGCGAGCGACATCATCGAAGTCATTGGCCATACAACTTATTCACACTTCCTTGCCGTATATATTACCGCTCTGACTGCCACTACTTGCAAACACTAGGTTGAATTCATTTATTGCGATGGATTTGCAAATCACTCATATCAATGCCAGATATTCACAAGTCGCATACGCGCCGGCCTGTGGAGTGCCGATATTACTTAAGGCTATTGTTTCCGACCTTTTTGCTATGAAGTTTGTACTAGTCAAAGCAACGTATATTTCCTTCCATGTATGCGTATCCCCTACAATTTGGCCTTGACTACAATGTTCTCAGTGTACTACTTACAATGAATTTGTGTAGCGGCGTTGTATGCTAGATCAGACCGTCGAACAAATCAGACCACTTCCCGCTCGGATACTTGTCATTACCGCCCATAAAAGGATGACGCTGCAAACCCCAAATAATTCCCGCGCGTTTTAGACGTGGCTGCGCGATACACATCCGGACGTGCGCGATTTAGACCAGGGTGCGCGCGATGGATATCACATTATCGTGACGGTACATGGTATATATGGCAATGGCAATGTATTAGGTACTACTAGTATATACGTCTGAGTCATTGTTGGGAGACTCGAAGATCAAGCTTTGTGCGAGTACGCGCATGTCGTCGTCGCAGGTGAGGAAATGTGTGTGCGCACCGTCATTGTGTCGTCATCGCATCTTCGTGTCGTCCGAGTGGTTGTTGTTACGTGGCGTCCGAGTCTTGGGATGGGGATGGGGCGGGGAAGACAGCTCGTCGTTGTCTTTGGAGGAGGAGGAGGGCGAGACGAGAGCGACGGCAGCCATTGCACAACGCACATGATCGTGCGTGTTATGTGATCGCTTCTGCACGCTGGGGGGACGGGGACGGGGACGGGGACAGAGTGAAAGAGGGCGACAGTTGTCGTCGTCGTTGCGCGCGAGGGGACGTGCATGCACACTGTTGCGTCGTCGTCGTTGCAGGTGAGGGGGTGTGCGTGCGCATCGCTGTCGTTGCGGGTGAGGGAACGCGAGTGCGCAGGTCCGAGTTGTTGCGTCGCGCAACGCAGGACCTGTGGTTGAATCCGTGCAGTTCCCTAGTGCCAACCTTGAAGGAAGAATGGTTTCCCCAGGCTTGCTGAAAGCTTCCAGCTTCGTGTGGTCCGTCTTCTTGTGTGATCGACGAGCTTGGTCATCCATGATGTGGATAAGCCCTCTAGGTCGTTCTGGAGAAGACGAATACTCGGTGTTGTCAGAGTAGGGGCTGAGGGAATGAAGCCCGAGACCCTCCGTTTCATACTCGTCAATGCGCGACTCAAAGATGTTCTGTCGTCGCCACGTCGCGTTAGTAGTTGTCGTCATGTTGTCGTGGCGTGGTGAGGGGATGTGTTGTTGTCCCTCGCGATGGGGGTGCGCTAGGGGAGAGAGGGGAGAGCCTTGAGGCCGGATTCAGAGTGTGAATAGCGGGAACGCACATCATTGCATTCGTCGTCACCGTCCGTCTCGGCCTGGTCGCCTGATCGCACTACCACTGGCACAGTCGGATATGGCACGTGAGAGGGTTGTGGAAGATTGTCCCACGGTCTTAGAGCTCATGTTCACAGTTCAATGTTCACGCGCACGGTCCAATATTAAGGCCCTCCGGGCAGTCCTGGACCCAGGCAGAGTCTCAGGGGAGTCACCACTGGTCATACACTAAACACGAGCACAATGTGACCAACTGTCAACAATTTTAAAATGTTAGTCGTCCAAAACCACAACATCGATCGACCGAGACGCCAACGCTAACGCCAATGCACGACGAGTAGTAGATGTATAGCAAGTAGTAACACACAAAGAAGGTAGCGTATCAACACATTCTGCCGTCGATCGAAAACAAACACACACGAACGGCCCAGAAGGCCACCATCGTAAGTCAGGCAGATCTTCTGTGGCACAGACTGAATCATAGTCACAATCTCGACGTAACCGATCCACGGATACACGACCATCATCAACATCGGAAGCACGAACTGGTATACCCTCCATGACCAAAGAACGAACAGAACCAGCAAACGCTGGATGAGATGTAGTAGGTGATGACATGAGGGATGATGAGAAACCAGATGGAACAAAACCCACAACCGTCGCCAAGGACAAGAAACCTGCAAACAAACCTCAGAGAAACCTAACATCTAAAATAAGAAATAGGGTGAATGGACCCGAAACCAGCCAACTATCATCAAACATAATTGATGCTTCATTGAATTCAGAGATGATAAGCATCGGGGTATAAATGCAAAGGGTATACGGTCATTGTGAAGTAAAGATCCGACACCGTCGATAATTGGATGTCACCGGTGGTGATGTACAGTGAACTCAGGACCTTGAATGCATTGCCCAGTGCTCGCATCCGCACACTCAATGAATCGGTGGGACACACATGCAACCGAAGGTGACCACGGTCCAATGCGGTCGCTATCAGATCGTCCAGTTGTCTGCAAGCTGCGCGGCCTTGTGCTT
>JBBPPA010000900.1:0-15946 GCA_038091735.1 Leccinum pellstonianum
TTGTACAAGTAGCAGTCATGTATATGAAATTATGAATGGCACTGAAATGACCAGTGAAATTAATATGTTTATAATTGTGGTGTTTGGAAGCCAGGGACTGGCACATCCATGTGCCATACAATTATAGATACTACTGTTCATATGTACAGAATCCTGGTATTTAGGAACAACTACCACCACTTAGATGTGTAATAGTATCTGTTGAAACTAAATGTAGCTTGTGATCTTTGCTATCAATGCTCACATGGATTATAATATTAGCATTATCAATGTATATATCATTATTTCACACATCATAGGGCCTTACATACAGTTTATGCTTAAGCTACTACTGAAGTGTCATACAGATGCAAAAGAAAAAGAGATTATAGATATTTATTTATAATACTTGTCTTACATAAGGCTTTTTTATATACCAGTGATCTGATAACAAGTCTCAGGGCCTTACAAACCATTAAATCCATAATTTGCATAAGTACCAGGATGAAATCAATTACCAAATCAACATTGATGTGTGCTACAACTCCTGAACCATGTCAAATATGTCAACATCTCCGACACCCCTCGACTTCCCACATCAAGATTGTACCCTCTTTTGCCTTACATTTGCAGCTTGACACAGCTCTTTTTTATATGTGTCAGTGATCCAATGTTGTCAACATTTACCAGCTTTCCCTTTATAGACATCAATGCCCGACATTCCTCTACTACTATCCCTTACCCCCACTTCAGCACCTACCCCCAATTCAGCACTACACAAAAGACACAACACATTTGTTATTTTATGGTACATATGTTTTTTCTTATACCATTATTGTATTTACGAAGTTGAACGAGCGAAAACAAGACAGTAGTTCTTGAGATTGTGCAGTTGACCTCCGTCACACCAGTTGTCACTCACCGAGCACTCGCCGAAGCGGTGTTTAAAATACAAGGCTGACAATGACTCGGAGTTGCTTGCTGAAGAACGTTGGAACGGGCGGAGTTCTCAACCCAGCTGTGTGACATTCCGTGCGAATTTGTGACCGCCGATTTGAGGGTAGGTGCCGAAGTGAGGGTAAGGGATAGTACGTCTCTGTGACGTTTCACAGTTTTACCCCGGATGCTTCGTATGTTTTACATCATGCCTTGCATCACTTCGAGCTCAGGTTCACTCATAATATGTATATTTATATGCAGATGCTGGCTAGTATCCATTTCTTCACTCGTCGTTTATCCCGATCCCCGGGCATCCATCTAGCACCCAGGTTGTCAGTGCCACGGTCTGTCCGGGTCGTCCTATCGACATCGAGTAACTCGAGTTTCGTATTTTTTCCCGCACCCCGCATCGTTGATACTACGATCGAGAGGATAATGCGAAATACCGACGCCGAGGGTTCAAATACCCCCAACCCATCCATCGATTAACATCCACCGCGGTGCTGCCGACGTTCCTCGCTCTGCCGACCTGTCGTGTCTATCTTGAGAACGGAACTTGAAGGGTTCGTCTTGGTTGGTTTAGGTCTGGGTTCCGCTCTCGCAACGCAACAACGACTATGTTTCACGCCATCATTCTCGTCCAGAAAGGAAAGGCAGCCACCACAAGCCGCATCATACGCACCATCATCACCATCATCTGAGGTGCGAGGGAAGACAGGACCAAGTCCAACAGAGGACTTTTTTTTCTCATCCACGTTCCACGTCCACGTCTTCCAATGCGCGGGGAGGCAACGAGAAGCATGTGCACCCCGTCACCCGTTCGCTACCGACCGCGTCAAAAGGTTTGAAATAGCAACATAACTGATAATAATTAAAAACACAAATTGAACCGAGGGACGACGACAGCTCGAAGAACCCCCGGACCCCCCGGCGCCCAAAGCACACTTGAAGTTGACAGACGCACAGGTTCCGAAAGCCTATCTTTCCATCTGGTGCCAGTGGCGTCACCTCGAAGGGGTTACTTGTCGTTGTTCGGTACTCCCGCTTCCCTTTCCTCACTCTTCCTCATACACGGCGATTACACGCGCCATGTTGGTGAAGTATGAATCCCAAACATGTTTTGTCCTTGTCTCCGCGCATCATCCACTCATCGGTAGGGCTCGGGTAACGAGAACTGTATGGTCGTTGATCGGTCATTCAATTACAACCAAAAAAAACCCCGACTTACCTCAAGGGACTCGGACTTTGGCAACGATCGGGAAGACGTGCGAGGACGGGTCATTTAATGTAACCAAGTCACATCGATATCTTCCCTCGGCCGAGAAAGAGAAACAAGTGATCTAAAACTCGCGTCGCGGCACGCCGTCGCGGTGGCGAAGCTCAAAAAAACATGAAACACGAAATGAACACTTCGGAGCCTCGCACGCACGCACGTACACAGACCCACACGCTGCGGCGCCGGGCACGTTGGAGACCGTGATCTTGCGTCCATCGACCAGTAATATACACTCGATACGTCATAATCATGTTCCACTTCGTGTGCTCTGTCATCTCGAGGAAATATAGATAGCTTTATGTATCTATCTATATATATACGAAGGAAAAAGAAAAGAGAAGTCGTCGTCGTCAAGCTCTCTGCTTCCGATCGCCCGTAGACATGTCAGAGCCCTTTACTGCATTCAGTGAGGCATCAAGTGCTGTGTCGTTACACACCCGCCGATCGACGACGACCGTATCGCGGGTCTGTTCAACTTTCTGATTATCTACATGGTTCGAAGATAACAAGCGTCGATCATCCTTCCGTCTCCTTCCGTATATGTTGTTGTAACTTGTGTGCCATCACGATCCACACGCAAGTGTGTATGAAACGGAGACACGGAGACACGGCGGCACGGCACAGCACTGTACAGCACCCACCCAACGGGACCGTTACTTATGTTTGACCTCGACAGCAACGCATGCAACCGCAGAGAATTCTGTCGACATGATGATAATATGATGTCGTCTATTATATGCTCTTCGACCATATGATACAGCTAACGAATAAGGACTCGATAGCGGACTTCCTTTGTTGTTTGACAAAAGCGTATGACGGGGTAACGAGGCGGAATGTGTCAGTGCCGAGTGAGTGCGTTTAACCTAGTGCGAAATGAGAAAGCATGCGGAGGGGAATCAACGATGCGGGGAATGGATAGTTTAGTATCTCGTAAATATGAGTAGTAAAGGCTGGCAATCCAAAGACGAAAAGAAAGAAAAAAAAATAGCAATCTGACAACGAAAATAGACCGCAAGTATAGCAAGCCACATGGCGGTACACATGCGGGGAACCACAAGACCATGGGTCGGGACCCGGGGAAACGAGATATCACCGAGAGCGAGTTCGCTACCACGGTCGTATGGGCCGTCTGATGCTTCCATGCTCGCTCTCACTCTCGTCGCTCTCGATTATTCGACGGCACGCCGAGTCTGGGCCGGAAAGGTGTGCCCCGCGCTTCCGGAGATAGTCAGCGTCGTTGCTCGACCGGTGGTAGTCGGTCGCGCTGATGTGGTGGTGGGCATGGGCACGGTGGTCTGGGTGGTGATCTGACACGTAAGGCGGCGCTCGACCGGAACCATCCGCCAGCCTCACGCGATTTTTGAGGGTCGAGCCATGGCCCTCGCTCGATCGTGGAGTCGCCGGTGAAAGGGGCGAGACAGGGCCACCGGAGCTTCCCTCGTGCGAGGAACGCAGCGTGGGGCTGAACTCGGGCGAGGACAAATGCATGTGTTCGTAATTGTGGGCCCGTGCACGCGTGGCGTCGCCCGACCACGACGACGACCCTGGCGCAGGGAACGTTTGACTGGGCCTGATATGATGGATGGTCAGCCTGGAAGCTTCGTCGTAGAAACGACGACCACGCACCTGACAGACATAGAAACGGAACGGTGCCTCGCCCGACGGGCATCCTCTGAATTAGACGCCGGGTCGTCCATCTTCAGTCGTTCGAGAACGGCGGCGGAATCCTGGGAGGATACACCGCGCAGATCCTCGAGGGCGGATATGGGAGGTAATGCATAGGAAGGAGTGCTGACGTGACGGGGTGGCGCGAGGGGCTGTATGGGGGGGAGCTTAATCTCGTCACCAAGCAATCTGCTGGCGGAGCGTGGATCGGGGACGTGATCGTGGAGAGAGATGGAGGGGATATCGAGGGCCATGGACTCGGCAGAAGGTTTCCGTTGTGAGACCATGGAGCTCGGGTAAGGGGAATAACGCGATCGAAGGGAATGCTCGCGGACGAGGGGCGAGGTGGATCCAGGGGATGGGTGTCGGCCACGTTGCATCGGGGAATTGACACGTGGATCGGGGAGTTGGCGAGGGGGAGGATAAGAGTAGGGTGTGCTGTATATGCGCGGAGAAGTGTCCTGGTCAGTGCGATGATAGGGTGGGACGTGCTCAGAGGGTCCAGTAAGGCCGGGAACGGCGGAGGACCACGGTTGAGAAAGTGGGGCGGATGGCAGAGGGGCTGCGGCTGGATTGGTCCGACGAGGTCTCCGGCGGCCTGATGCGGTGGAGACAACCTGGCCATAGCCAGCCTGATCGGGGGACAAACAAGTGCTGGGGAACGTGGGGCTATGGAGGGTGGGCGGTGAGCGTCAAGGGACGAGGGAGGTGGAGTGGAGCAAACAATTACCCAAAGAGAGGGATAAGGTCGTCACGTATCGGCCATGCAACACTGGCGCGGCGGACGGATTAGGAGGTCAAGGGTGGAAAATGAATGAAGGTACATACCGGCGAGACAAGCGAAGGGCGACCTGACGAAGCGAGATGAGCGGGGTGAAATGGTTGCAACGGAAGCACTCACCTCATAAGGCATCCAGGTTCCTTGTATTTTGAGATAGCCACCGCGCACCCGACGGATGACGGGAGCCAGTTCGGGCTGCGAATCGATCATTTTCACGATGTCGGCTGAAAAGGGCTAAATGTACGATGAAGCGTTAGGGGGAGGAGACGGACCTTTGGAGTTGCCGAGTGCTATGGGCGGGGGGGGATGAGGACGAGCGTTGGGGATGTTGGATAGAACGTACCTTTCCAGATACCGGTCCAGAGGATGTAGCCATCATCGATGTCCATCATGATCCACTGACCATTGAGTGGGTACTCGTAGACGGGGCTGTCAAGAGGTGTGAGCATGGGGGGGTAGAAGGGGGGGAGAGGGTTTACATGTAACCGCGTGGATCGTTGCTGGTGATGTACCTGCCCTTTGTGACCTGGTGATGTGGACTAGCATAAGGACGGAAGCGAGGGCCGGCCTGTTGTTGTTGTTGTTGTTGTTGTTGTGGGTGGGTAGAGGAGGGATCCATGACGGAGGGAAAGAGAGCTAAGAGTCTCAGGTTATAATGGCCGGGCTATTTTGTATAGTCCGCGGCCAAATTAGCGGTGCAACCACGTCGACGAGGAAATGTCGGGTTTGTGACGAGAGGGTAGCGTGACATGAGTACATCGAGAGAGCAAGTGCGTGACATAATCTCGGCAACCGCAGTATCACGGCAACTAATCCAAATCGGGAAGTAACGCGAACACCGAAGCCCTGCAGTTCCCTCGGCACCGCCTAGATTCAAATTCGATTCAGGTACACAGTCACGCGCTTCATCTCCGGCCCGCCCTCCGCTTACACCCCCACCGACGACAACTCAACAAGGTTTGCGGCGCCACCCCCGGTTCAATCATTCACCCATCCCCCCGTGGCCCCGTCCCATCCCGGCTCATCCCGCCACAACCCGCCACTGACACCCACCGCTCCCGAATGTGCATGCGTGTGTGCATGAAACAGGGCCTCAGTCACGGTCTCAGATCTCGGCCCAACCCCCGCGGGTGCACAATATATCCCGATCCGGACTTCGAAGCGTGTGCCTTGAATTTGGAAGCAACTGCACACCGTCGATCACCCTCGATGATGACTCACCGTTCCCACAGCTTCTCATTCCCGTCCCGTCCGCCGCGCGCGAACAACTCGTTACCATAATGATTACTAGAGCTCATACAGGTTAAGTTACAACAACCAACGCCGTTCCGGCTCCTACCGACCGTCTATTGCCTCCGTGCCACCTACGCCGTCGCTACTACAAATGTGTACTACATCTCCCCGTGTCCGTGGCCCTCCCCTGCGAACCGCCGCAGCACCTCCCGCGCCTCCTCCCCGCCCTTGCTCGTCGTGTAAACAACGTCGCTCAGCTCAAACCCGTTGAACTGGCTCGCTGCACTCATCGTGTACGCACCCATCTCGTGCCATCCGAGCCAGTCCCCCACCTGGAGCCCGCTCGGCAGCATCACCGACTTGCACACAACATCTAGCGAGTCGCACGTCGGCCCCCACACGCTACTCCGTGACATCCCCTCCGTCTCGCCCACATGGAACGACTCGTTCATACACAGAACGTGTGGCGCCACCACCTGATGATCAAACATCGTGCAGTTAAAGGCACCGTACACGCCGTCGTTAATGTAGTCTGTATTATTTTTACAATCAGCACCCTCGTCAAAAATATAGAGAAATAGAGATTTCACAAAACTCACACATGACACTCGGTTCCTCATTGTTCGCATCAGTACTTTCCACTTGATCCAAAGATCCCTCGCTCATCGGCGCCCTTCGCGCAATGATGTTCGTCGCAAGGCTGAATGCCCGCGACACGTAGTATCGCCCAGGCTCCGCAATCACCTTAATCCCCGTCCGGTCGGGAAAGTACTCCTGGATCGCCCGCGTCAACACAGACGCCGCAGCCTCCAGCCGTCCATCTTCGAACCCTCCACCAACGTCCAGCAGCGAGAATTGATATCCGACACGTGCACCCATGTCGAACGCCTCGCGTGCGCGCCGAACAGCGTCTTCGTAGATCGTAGGGTCATAGCATCCGCTCCCGACATGGAAGCTCACGCCGATCACGTCTAGTTGCAGCTTCCGCGCTTTCGCCAACAGATGTGGCGCCACCTCGAGCGACGCCCCGAATTTGGTACCAAAGCGACACATGCTCTTCGAGTCGTCCGCCAGAATACGCAGGATCAATTTCGCCCCAGGATGGGTGCGCGCGATTTTGTAGAGTTCGTCCTCGTTGTCAAAGGTCATCCTGTTCACGCCAACCCTGGCAGCGCTCCGGATAAACGATGTGGCCTTGCACGGGTTTGCGAACACGATCCGACTCGGCTCCACCCCGCCCAGTGCCAAAACCTTGGCAATCTCACCGTTTGAGGCACAGTCGAAACCTGCGCCCAACGCAGCTAGCAATCTCAACACATACGGGTCAGGGTTGCACTTGACGGCTGTCACACGACGCCCGTGAGGAACAGAGCGAGACTGAACAAAGCAGACTACAGACCGTAATAAGGCTCGATGTCTGGCATGCAGTGGATCCAGCGCTGGTGCTGATGATACACCTGGCCGAGGTCGGCAACAAAGAACGCTTTCTCAGCGTCAGTCCTGTTTTCGGCCGCCTTGCGTGAGGCGTCCATGATTCCGTTCCTGAGATGGACATCGGGGTGTCCTCGGAGGAGCGGAGGGAGGCATGCGAAAAAACAATCGGCCTCTCCTTCCTCCGCCATTGAATCCGATTTTTTATAAATAGGAGAAGGGTCTTCCGCTTTGTTCAAGCCTGGTGTATCGCGAAATCCCGGACAGCCTGGAAAGGAGACGGGTACCTCTAAATCGACGGGTGTCGCCGGTGGCAGTAGTATATCGACGCGGGACATGGTGGCTTTGTGAGTGGAGACCAAGGAGGCTAATACGTCTAAACGAAGACGATGTGCTTTTGCGAAAAAGGGTATGTTCACGCGCTTGAGTTTGAGTTTTGGAAATCTCGAACTAGGGAACCAGAATCGCGACGGTTGCGGCGGGGGTGCCAGGCTAGCCAGGTCGGAAACGGGCTGGAGTCTAGTTCAAAAGAAGCAGATCCTCGCCTATGACAGCGAGCAGAAGGGTAAAGAAGGGAGTGAAGAAAAAGAACCGAATAAGGCCGAGAGCCTAACAGAAGGAAGAGAAAGATGAAAAAGAGGATACGAGAGTATGGAAAGCTGCTGTCAAGGGGGTTCGCCTTCGTCGAGAAGTCGAGAGTGAGAAGAGAGAAAGGAATAGAGAGGGCCTTAAGACATACCGCGCACGGACGACCACCTATAATTAGACAAATCGATGAGCGCAGGTGCGGAGAAGGGGAGAACCGGGATGAAAAGCTCACTCCAGGGTCAGCAGGCGGAGATCTTTATTTCTTTCCTGATCAGTAATGGTGGCACTGAAGGACTCTGGAGGTCGCAGGGTACGCTCTAGGGCAAGTACACACGACGACCGCCTAGGTGAATACGTTTTGGAATGCGTAGCAAAAGCGATTGGGTAGGCTAGCAGCAGCCGTTTGTTTTTTCAAAACAATGGTCCGGTAGCAAGAGTGGATCAAATTTTTCGATCAGCGAAATCGAGTGTGGTGTCGTTACGTAAAATGACTCCATCCATTCCTCGCGTTGGGTGCCACACGACGCCGACGCTCACCATGAGGCATGCGCAGCCCCATGTATATAAGAACCTGACATCGCCTCGAGCAACGCCCCCAGCAGAGAGCCGAGGAAGGGCATTTTCCCCTCACACGCCTACACCTGGACCTATACATAACAACACCTTCACTTCCCGAGAATCTCCCCTTTCAAGGGCGCCCGCAAGCTCCGCTCCGACTCGGAACTGCCCACCCCATATCGAGTGGCAATCACTGTCATCATTTCTCCCTTCCTTCCCGTGGCGTCGTGCCTTCATCACCATGCAAATTACCGTATGCGGACCTTCTGAGTTGCTGCGCAGCCTCCTCTCCTTGCGCCGCATCATCATTTGCAGCGTTGCTCCGGCTCGAAACACATGATCCACGCCCTTCCATGACACACCTCGGGTCTCAACGTATCTGCACAACGTGCTCGCCTTCATGTCATCTCCGAGCGTCGCCTCCATCATCACGCCCCTTCTCTCTTTTTGGGTGATTCATATCGCAGTCCCTTCCCGCCGAGGACGATTCATTTGATCGAGGTGGTGCATGCAGGCATTATGGATGGTGTGCTGCGTCGAATCCCCATCACTGGCTGCCCGGCAGAAGCTTATTTGACCGACATGGGAGATGATCGCATCGCCCCATTCGGGAGAGAACGAAACGAAAAATAACGCCTTGGAAACAACGCCTCATGGCGTTTGATGTTTATGTATGTACTTAACTCGCCGAGCCGAGGGACGGAGATGGTCGAAAAAGAACTACCCTATTATCGTCGTCATTACCGCCGAGGGGCGCGTTGCGGCTCTGACTCGGAGTCCCAAGGGCAGGAAACCACGAGGGGCTGGGCGGTCACCTGGACGCCTTCTGAATCGACCGAGGACCGCTACCCCTTTCCCTTTGCCCCCTTCTATCCCCTGAGACACGCGTATAAGGAAGGTTTGATATCGAAAGCGCTATGCAGCATCTAGTATGGTAAGGAAGCATGACCCGGTTACCCGTCGTCCCCTCGCCTACCTTCCAGTCGGGAAGGCTTGAACTGAATTGTTATAATGCCGATCCGGGCCGCCTCCATAATACTCATCATCGCCACCACTATCATCCAACGGAACAGATTATCAAACGGTTTCGATTTGATCGAAAGGAAAGTATGCCGCAAGAATTTATCGACCGTTCCCTAAAATTTGTGTAACGAGGCCCGTGCTCCCTTACATCTTCATCTATCCTAGATAGGCACTAATGCTCTCTAGGACCCTCAGGACCGGGTGTGAACCGCACGTTCGTCTTGCCCGACGGAGGGGTCACGTCAACGCCAACGTGAACTCTAAAAAGTCATCGCCTCGGTGACTTTGTCGTTGCTCCCTTGCCCTTGTCCTGTTTCCAGTCACACCCCAAGTTGCACGGCTCTTTCCGCGACAGACTCGGACAAAGACGGAGAGGACACGAAAGGACGATGCCGGCTTCCATAAAACACAGAATTCTGCCCCCTGCTTCGGCACAGTCATTCCGAACATACTAGCATTGCACTCTTGGGCTAGTAAAAATGTGTATTTGTGTATTTGTCTTTGCTGTCGTCACACCATGCCGCCATCTATCTTTCTTCGATCGGCAAGACAGCCACTGCCCCTTTGCCGCCGCCTCGGTGTCACACGCTCTCGACTTCAAGTTGGGGCCCCCCTTCGAGTAAGAATTCTTGTTATATATTCGCGGGAAGGAAAGGCCGTGGCATTGGCCAAGGGGGACTCATCGGCTTCGGATTACCAAGGAGCCTTAGTGAAAAATAAAATATAAATAATAACAAAAACCGTGTTTTGCCACTTGTTCACTTTGTCCGTCCCGTTGCATCCGGTTTCCCGCGCGCGATCACAAACGAAAAAACAAACGAAAAGAAGATATATATCAAGGGAAACAGTTGACGCTTCGCGTTTGTCGAGAGCGGCGTGACAGTACTTGCGGCGTGAAAGTATGGCGTAACCGTTACGAAGTATGTATGTACTTACAATGTAACAATGTTCAACGGGTGCATTCTAGTTCGAGAGAGAGACGGCAAGGGGTGAATAAAGTTCCGAGTAGAATATTAATGTTCTCCGCGTAGCGTAACGGTACCAACGTGTGCCTGGGTGCCACTTTGACGACGGCACTTCGACTGGTCAGGGCAGTGTATCATGGCGTAACGCGCTCGAGCTCGAAAGGTCAGTGTCGCTTCGCATATGTACATACTTGTGTATCTGAGGGATTTAATCAAACTCTGACGCACGACACGAATGCGCTTCGCGAGTTTTATGGTGCAGGCTCTCTGATAGGCCACCCGCTCCGTTCGTCGACCACGTCAGTGACGGGGGTTGCTGTGAGCAGAAAGTTCCCTATGGCGTTTGGGAGGCGCATGTCAGTTGACACAACCGTGTGCTAAGTGGGAAAAAAACTGGCGTGTGGAGCCTTAACATCGGATCGCGCTACGCTCGTAGGGGGTTCGTAAAGCTGTCAACCGGGTACTATACGTGCAATGCGAAACCACGCCAGATGCGTACCACGGCTTGCCACCACGTGCCTCAGGTTTGATCGCCTCGGTGGCTCGGTGTCTCACTGTTGCGTTGCGAAGAATTCAAAGGCAACGACGTTCCTTGAGAACCGGGGGAATTCCCTGACAATGTGCCAGGCAGGCTCGGCACATATGATCTTGAAGTTTATACATAGGGTATCGTTATGCGCTTATGATACACCGCGGCGCAGGTTGGTTCCGGCATTTACCAACCGCAAGGATGTGCTTGAGAACGATACGATCGCATCGCAAACCCAACAACGGCGCGCTGGCAGCAAGGTTTGGCATTTTGCAGGGGTGTGTGAAATGCGACGCGATGCAACGATCAACTCCGCGGACGGCCATTGTAGAGCATGCCGTGAAGATGGGTGGTTGTGTCTAGCGATCCCACTCTATGAGACCCCCGAGAGGAAGATGTTGTACGACCACGCGTTTACCCAGCACCTCGACCTACAGTGCGCAGGCATGTAAATACACACGATCGAACGCGAGGCAAGTCCGTGTTGACTCACCTGGTACATTTCAAACAAGCCTTTGTTCACCTTGGCCCAACTCTGCACATGCGTCGCGATCGAGTACAGCTGAGATGAGTGCTCAAAGAACGGGCCATGCTTGACTTGATGAATCCTTGCGATCGCCATGAAATACAGATTGTCAAAGCTGTCGATTGGATGCGCGCCTTTGGCGAGTTGGATGCCGAGGACGGCATTTACGGGTGTCATCGTTTGATCTGGCAAATAAACAAAAGGAAAGAATTCGTTGAGAACTAGTGTGAGCAGTACTGTGAGAGAGGCGTGCCTCGCAGCTGCCCGCTCCCGAATGTGTAAGGGAGGAAGCTGTAGTCGTCCAGTCCCCACACCCCATGGCTCCCTGCCGGCTCAAGTTTGTACGTATCTTGTAAACGCCAGCAGAGCCGGAGGTACCGCACAAAGACTCGGAGGACGAGGGCACGTTCGTCCGGTGGTTGTGGCTTCACGACACGAATGAGAGCGAGGGCGCAAAGGAAGAGGCCAAACGCGGTCTCGTGTCCTGTACCAGAGTCGAGACGACGGAAGCTACCAAATGACTCGAGAAAGTAGGGCTTCAGGAAGCGGAGGGCGGGAGCATGGGTGGGGCCAAGGAACGTGGTCAGGAGGTGGTCGGATTCCTAAAAGGAGGTTGTGGTGAGCGTTGCACAGTCGAATACGGACGCAAGTATTATTTGTTATATGGGTACGGTAGGCACTTGCCTTGATAAGGAGGTCGCCCCAGTAGTCTCGAAAAGCGGGATATCCGAACCGGGGGGTAGCCGAACCGGGTTGTGGGGAGGGCGACGCATCGATCCACTTGTCGAGGGTATCGAGGAGAGTGAGGAGATCAGTGATAGCCTGAAGGGCATTTGCGTTGAGGACTGGATGGGTCATTCTGGAAGGTATCCATATGCCCCTACCTGACTACAACCCTCGGACGCTGAATCTGAGTAGGGAACGCGTGGTACGGTATGTCCGACGACGGACTCGTTTAGTCGACGTAGGAACAGTTGGTAGTCTTGATAGCCTTTCGTTTGCTTCCAATAAGCAACGTCCTCGTCGTAGCGTATTTTCAGCTCAGGAGACTTGACGGTATCGCCCAGGTCAGATAAAGCAATTTGGCGAAGATCGCGCAACGTATCTTGAGTCGTCATTGTTAGTTAGAGTTACTGTTCCCGAATCCCGACGGCGACGATGAGCAAGATCACATGACCAGATGACATAATACGCGTGCCAATGAAAAACGCGTCTGCGCTTTCTTTTCTGACTCGCCTTGCTCGCTGTTTCACCCCGTCATACAGCACGCATACACCAACAGAAAGTGCTAAATAATGCCGCCCTTCGATGACTGGAACGCCTTTGACGATGAGGAAGAAGAAGAGCTTCAAGATGCGTCGGTCAGTTTCACGGCGTGTTCCTGAGCGCCCTCCCGAGTGACCCCTATTCCGCAGTTCTTTGAAGGAAAGCGAGACTCGATCCTCTTTTGCATTGACTGTTCCGATTCTATGCACGAACTCAGGGACGATCCGGTGTACGACAGCATGCAGACGTCTCACCTCCTCTCAGCCCTCGAAGCTGCTATGCAAATCCAGAAGAAAAAGGTCATTGTCGGCCCGAACGACTCAGTTGGGATATTGCTTTTCAATACGGTGAGACGTTTCCAGCCTGTTTTTTCGGTCAAGATGTTCAATCAGGCACGGTACCTAGACGCGACCCAACGAGTCCAAGGGTCACACATCGGAGATCAAGAAAAATTGTTTCGTCTACCAAAAAATCGACCCTGTCAATGCGTCGGCCATTCAAGACCTTATTCGCATGATTGATGGTATATATGCTGTCTTCGTTGATGTCATGTTCTTCAATATTTTGTTCTCAAGATGCCAGAGACAACCCGGATCTACTCCGGACTACCTTTCCTCCCATTCAAGGCAAAAAGTTGCCCATGGGTGATGTGTTCACCAGTTGTAATTGGGTCATGCGCGATGGGTTGTATAGCTTTCATGCATCTCAAGAGGGCGCTCGACTAACCATTTTCCCAGCGCACCCAAGACCGCGTCAAAGCGTGTGTTCCTAATAACCGACGATGACAATCCCAATCCGGATAGCAAACAATTACTTACTTCTTCCAAGACAACCTTGATTGTTTGTCGACACCACACCTGCTTTACAGGGTCATCTGACCACTTGACAGGACCTTACCCAAGCTGGCGTGCAAATGGAGCCTTTTTTCATATCCACTCCAGAGAAGCCGTTCGATCCAACAAAGTTTTACTCCGTCCGTTCTAAATCCATTCTCTCAATCACCCGTGTGACTGAACGTTATCATGACAGTCGGTATTACCATCTAATGTCCTCGGCGAGGATGAGGGCGAAGAGGATTCTGAGATGCTCCCACCCTCTATTTCTATCACGCGGATCGATGATCTCCTCTCCCAGATGCGATTCCATGAGGTCTCAAAGCGTGCCCTCTTTAGCATTCCGTTCGAACTCGGTAAAGATTTCGTCATCGGCGTCAAGGGGTGAGCGTCTCGCAAACTTCCAGCTTTTCATGGTGTCTCAACACCTACCAGTTATGGTTTAATCACCGAGCAGAAGAAAGGATCGTACAAATACTTCATCGACCTTGGAGACCGGATGGAAGTCGCGAACAGCCGAACAGTCTACCTGGATGAGGTGCCGATTGTATTCTACGACAACGCAACGGGTCCCCTGATTTCCCATGCTTTGGTAGGATCAACAGGTGGAGATAGATCGCCAGAAGATCCTATTCGGCGGAAAACTAGGCACAGGTGCTGACGCGGGTGATCCAAACGAAGAAATCACGCTATCAGCCACGAGGGCTGTTAAGCGTGGCCGGAGAGTAAGTGGCTCCAACGTTTAGCCAGAAAACAGGTAGTTGAAGCACCCACACAGCCATTTTACACCGCAGATGAAATCAGGTCCTTTCGAACGTTCGATCTTGAACCTGGTACTGCCTGCCCAAACTTGTTTATCACATCATGTACTCATTCCCTTAGGTCTCAAGCTCCTTGGCTTCAAAAAGAAGTCTGAGATTGCATTCGAGGAAAATGTTAAACATGCCCTATTCATTTACCCAGATGAGCTGGTGAACGGTTTAGTGCCATGTGTGCTATTTCTTTTCTAACTGAATCTCATTGTAATAGAAATATTCTGGGAGTAAGCGCACTTTTAGCGCACTTTTGCAGAAGATGTTAGAGAAAGACAAGATTGGACTAGTTCGGGCCCTGGTTCGGCGCAATGCGACTCCAGTATTCTGCGCCCTCGTGCCACAGGTAAATAATGCCCATCCTATGCGAGACCAATAACCTTGAAACGTATTTTTAGGCTGAGACAGTAGAAGAGGGCGGATGGAGCGATCCTGCTGGATTCCATCTCATCTTTCTGCCTTTTGCTGACGACATCCGCGCTGCACCTATCACGGAAGCGTCCAAAGGTAGCGTCAGTTTACTCTCTGGATTCCACTTGCTCACGTTCCCTAGCTTCAGAAGAAGCTAAAGAAGCAGCAAGAGCTTGGATCGAGAAGTTGTGTATCAAGGACGGTGCATACCCTCCGGACTCCTACCCCAATCCTGGTGTGTATGCTTCCTCTTGTTAGCGTCGATTCTCCCTGAACCAAGCTTTCAGCGCTTGCATACCATCATGCCCAACTCCAGGCGAGCGCTTTCGGTGAAGAATTCGATGCGGAAGCCTTTGAAGATCTGACCCGGCCCAAGTACGATATGATGCACAAGGTTTGGCAAATTTCGATGCCCTTCGCGGAGCTAACAATGGACATGATACACAGCGCGCAGGAACACTGCTAAAAGAGTGGAAAAAGGTTTTGTCAACCGATGAGAACTACAACGTAGTCGTGGCGACTACAGGAACGAAGAGGAAACCGGTTTGTCGCTGAGGCTGTATCCAGTCCATGCCGTGCTGACGAGTGCCTTGTTTTCGAGACAGGACGTCTCAGTGAACGAAGCGGAAATTCGAAGCAGACACGCCGAGGGAACACTGGACAAAGTGAGTCGGAAAGCTGCCTGTCTGGCTAATTCTAAAATGCAATCATAATTGTCATAGCTTCGGGTTGACCAACTAAAGGTGCGTACCCTTGGATAGTCGGACTTTACATTGGTTGTTCACACTGAGACACTATAGGAGGTGCTCAAGAGCAAGGGCTTACCGACGTCAGGGAAGAAGGCTGAACTCCTCGAGCGCGTCGGGGAGTGGCTGGATAAGTGCTGATTCGTGTATATCATACTCGACTGCGAGCGTTTCACCAATCGCTGCTAACGAGCTCATCCTCGTTATGAAACGCTGGACCTCACAAGTTTGTAAGTTTGTACTTGTTGCAACCTCAAGGATACCTTGTCCGTTGTTTCGTGGAATTTCCCTCCGCATACATTTCAATCGGTATCAATCCCTCAATAAGCCTGACATCTTCAGATCTCATCATATCTGGTTTGTCCAACTCGTCGGCTCGTCACAG
>JBBPPA010000901.1:0-15906 GCA_038091735.1 Leccinum pellstonianum
CACCAGCATCAATGATGGCGGGTACATCTGTCAAAATTATGTTGTTGTTAACTTGAATGCTATCTTCAGCTGCCAGTTGCGCTCACCGGATTTGCTACAGGAGTATAGACGAGGGTGCTCTGAACGTCGATGGTTCGACCGACGAGACCTTCACCAACTTCGAAACCACCATCGATGGGTCTTTGCGGGCTCGCCAATGATGCGTTGCTTTGGACCAAAGGCGACGAGAGCCGTAGAGAATAAGCATGGAGCCCATATCAGTTGCCAGTACGGTCACAGTGTTGCTCACTTCGTTGACGATGATGTCGATGCCGCGGTTGTGCGCGACGCCGATCTGATTTCGACGATGAGTAACAGCATACAGAAAAAAAAATAGAACTTGTCTTGCTGTGGAGCGTGCCATTAAAGTCGATTGGTGCGGTTTGGCTCGGGTGTCGTACACTGGCACAAGTTCCTTGAAACGAACAGAATTTCGCACATCCTCCGCCGTCAGTATCAATAATAGTATGTATTCCTCAAACATCTTGCTAGATTCCCATCGATTTAAGATGTCCAATTTTCACTGCGACTCAGTGCTGAGACAAACCTTCCCTAATACTATGTACATTGTAGTGAGATACCAGGATTCGAAAACAAACAGTTCAACTTGAACTTCGAGGTACAGCAGTATTGTTACAGTAAGAAAAGAAAACATTGCGGCGGCTACTCGAACCCGGGCGTGACTGGTTCGAGTAACATCATCTTCCGAATACCCAATGTCGCATCGCGTGAAGCAATGTCGTCAAGTGCGGTATTCGTTCCATCGAGGATGCTCCGGAAGAAATTCATAACCCGATGCATAAACATCATCAGCATCTGTATGTAATCCCGGTGGACGCCTGGTCCACAAAACTTAGGGTCGTAAAAGCATTCTAATTCTATAGCAAGCTTAACAGGGGTTAGTTGTGCTGTAGGCGCTTGTTTTAAGGGATGAACTTACAGCTGACAAGACGAATGCCGACATGCGGAGGGCGATGGGAATCTCTGTCCTGAAAAGAAATCTTTCGTCTGCATCAGGCGCATACACGGACAGCCACCCGACCGATTTGGGGTTGCGTAAGGCGTGGTGCAAGATGTCACGCGTAATCTGATCTCTGAACCAAACCACCTAACAATGATCAGTGATCGAAATCAGTGATCGACAAATGAACTGAGACTTACTCGAATACCGGCGGAGTCAGTGATAAACATGTGCCAAAGACCGTAGCCCCACCGGGCGTCCCAATTTAACATTTTTCGCAACCACTGACGATCATTGAATGGCAAGGAAGTGATGTTGCGGAACATGCGCGCATGGGGAAACTCTTGATCCGAATCTGATTCCGGCGGCGACACAAGGGCCTGCATTGCGGACCGAACCTGAGAAAAAAAGGAACTGGGTAGGTTGCCGATATGAGCGAAATAGAGACGCCGGAACATCGCGTCGTCAAGACTGGTGCGAAAGACCCGTTCGTCGATACAGAGGCCGGAGACCTCGGATGGGGACCAGTGCGGGTCGTTGGTCACAGCCCGCTGGTATTGGATAGCACTATTTATCATTTCCATCACCTGTGTTTCCGAGAGCCGGAGCGCGGGCTGCATGTTCCCGGAGAGCAGACGGGATGCGACGTTTTCGTGGCATCGGAGGCGGAGAAGCCACCAGTCAAACGAATTAAATATGAGATGCATGCTGAATTGATCTGCGTGTATACCATGAGTACACGTTGTAAGGACAAAAAAAGACTCACCCCCCGTAGATGAACCCGAGAAATCAAAAGGCTCAATGCCAAGGCTCGCGGTGAACTGGTGCATACCCGAGTATGGCTCCACGATATGGTTGGGCGGCGGAAAATCCATTAACGACGCAGGCCCGATTGTCGCATTCAGCTGGGCAGGTCGCGGACTTGGCGGCCCGACGAGGGGAAAGTTCCGAGTCCGTGTTGCCGCGGTCGTTGAATCAGGACGAACGACGGGTGTTATTGGAGAAGATGATGCTGAATCAAAGTCGGAAATAGCAGCAGTCTTGAAGAAGAAATCACTTACCTGTAGCTGCGTTGAAGGTCTGGACATGGGGTCCGACCCCCTCAGGCTCCCTGAAAGGCACGACGGACTTGGAGCTGCTCATTTTTGCCATTTGGAAGGGGAAGAGAACGGGGAGTAAAGAACACTCAACTCGATTATAGCGAAAGTCTATCTATCCTGTCATGCCATCTTATCCGTCGCTACAGCATGTATTTAATATCTCAATATCTGATCTTATATCTGATCTTATATCTGATCTGATCTTATCGCCTCTGTAACATACTTCGAGTTGCACAACTTCGCAGGCACATGTTACATAAGCAATTCAAACCTGCCGTTCGGCAAAAAAACGAATCTTATCAATCTTATCACGCCATATCTACGCTCTCAGATCATATTGAAAAAGTGTTATCTCAATAGGCTCTACGGTGGGCACTGAACTTTACTCCTCCTCAAGATCCTCGCGAACTCGATATACACGACTTTCAGCAACGCTTACCTATTACTGTCTTCCACATCCCCAGGTGGCTACCACCTCCCTCGTCATCCGTTTCGTCATAATCCACGCTCCAGAGTTATTCCTAGAAGAGATACCAAAACCCGAGCATCATCACATTCTCCCCTTCATCTATGCCATAGTGACCAGGCAAGCCGGCGTAACCGAGCAACAGTCGAAAGAAGCTCTGGACAAGCTGGGATGGCATGAGCAGAGACTCCGCTACCGGCAGTTGCGAGGTGATGTTGGCAGCGAAGTACGTATTTGAGTGGTCGCCGAGGGTGAAAATGGGCCGGCAGAGCGAGTGAGAAAGCTGAGAAATTTCTCCTGCTGCGAATGCCGTGTTCGAGATGAACCGTGTGGTGTTATAGTTAACAAGCAAACGCACGCGATACATTGGACTGAAGGATCTGAGGACCCCACGTGTCAATCTTGACAAGCAGCGGAAGAGTGAGCGAATCAACGCCCGCACCACCGGCTAACGAGGACCGCGTCATAATTTCCTGCAGCGCATCTGAGGCTGGAGAGAAAACCTCGGGGCCAGGGTCCGCCTCCGGAGTTGGAGGGTTCAACGGCGAGATGAGCATCGGTATCAGCGGTGTGATATCGATATCCCCTGTCGTAATCTCGTCAACCAGTCAGCGTGGTTTCGGCGAAGCGAGACTGACTTTCCGCGAAGCATGGACATCCACCCTTGCAGATACTCGAGGGACGAGCCCAGTTCGTGCACGCACGTTCGATGTCGAGGTTGCGTAATGATCGTCACCACAGCCCATACGGCGAAGGGTGGAGAGCGCGGAGGGAAGAGAAAGTGCGGGATCTGAGGGGCCGCTCATCAGCCAGGTGGACGAATGGAAAAGGTAGTACTAGTGCCATTACCGCGACAAACAGCTTGCGGAGGATGACCTTGCTCTGTCCGGACGCGGTGGAATGAGCTGTGGCGAGTCAGAGTTTGTGGCACTCAGGCTATCGAGGGGAAAGGTGTCCCTAGAGTTTCGACGTGCCATGGAGGTGGGGACGCCGGGTGTTGGACGAGTCCATACCAGATTGCCAACCGTACGCTCTCGTCGCTTTGCACTTGTTGAAACTTCGCATAATCTATCTACCAGTAAATTCTGCAGAGGACTTTTGCTTGTTGTCACACTGTGGGCTCCCTCACAACCGGCTCTTTCAGTGACAGACGATGCGGAGGTTAGTGCGCTTTGTTGCCGAAAAAGAACACGTCCAACCACGCAATACAATCGCAGCACGCCTTGGTTGCTTGGTGCCTGAAGGTACGTTGAACTTGCCGTACAAATACGGCTCATGTTCAGGCTAATTGTTCTTTCAGGGTGCTCATTCAACCCGCCTCATTCCGGAAGGTGTGATATTGGGGGCACGCCTCCTGATAACACCCGAATACGTCCAAATTACAGGCAGGATCGTCTTGCCGATGACTTTATACTGCTGAAAAACCGGTCTTTGAAGGTGCGACCACCTCTTCCTCACTGAGATCGTGCTGATCGGTGCTAGGAGATGCGTGTGAAGGTTTGCTGCTGGCAAGGGCGACGAGTTCTTCTTGCTCTCGCTGTTGGCGTTTGTTCAGTCTTGGTGCCATGCTCGCTGTTCCGTATCAAGACTTCTGACTCCACTGAAGTGACTAATACAAGCCGCTCCGAATTGTTTACATCGTTCCCGTCGATTCCAACGGCGGCCGCCTTGCGACTGGGTTGGAGAACTCCATCTAAACGTAATACGTATTCATCTACGTCACGTTCACCTTTCCTTTCTTTCCACCCTCCTGTTGATCGCGATCTTGTCGATATTCGTATCGTTGTTTATCCATCTAGACGCCCGCAATCAGTTCCTGTTCAACGTCGTATAAGTAGAGCCTCCCGCTCCGTTTCCGTTCAAGACGGACATTAATATTGACAGAGGCGGCAGTACGGAAAATTTCTCCAACAATCTATACTGATGCTATTTTGAGCACTTGAGCACTCGCCCGCGACCAGCCTGATTGAGCTCGGACTCGGTTTGAGCCAAGCACCGTACGTTCTGAATTTCTGTGTTTCAACAGCAACAGCAACCTTCAAATTTCTGATTCTCCCGAGCGTGAAGATTGGCGTCTCTTTCCGTGTTTTGGACGTGGTCGCAGTCTCTTTCTTCACCTGGACGCTTGTCCGTCTTGCTCGTACTGCGTATCGTCGCGCCAGAACCACACGTCTCAGTGGGCCGCCATCCAAGAATCTTTTATTGAGCTTTCCCGAGTTCTCCACGACTCCTGACAGCCCAGAGATGTATGAAGCTTGGGCCGAGGAGTATGGACCCGTATACCAAGTTCCATCAGTCCTGGGAACTGCGCGCATAGTGTTGTGCGATCCGAAAGCTATCGCTCACTTTGATGCAAAGGAGACCACAACATACATACTGACGCCACTGGGAAGGTTTGTCACCAGCATAGTGGTATATTTTCCGCAAACCTGCACAGTAATATTTCCTGAATTTCGAGTATTCTGCTGTAGGTCGGTAGAAGTAGTCTATTGACAACACACGGGGATGTACACAAACGGTCTGTATGCGCGGTCTATGTTCGTAATCTGTATACTTGTTGACCACCTGTAGTCTACGAAAATCCCTGACCCCTGCATTTAGTGTTGCAGCAATCCGGAAACTATTGCCGATCTTCTATGACTAGTGACTCTGCGTACAAGGTAAGCTTGTTATATCTCTCGATGACGATACTGATAATGAACGATACAGACAAAAGCAGTTTGGGATGAACTTATCCAAGACAGTCCTGGTGGTGCAACCATTGAAGTTCAGGAATGGTACGTGGTATTTCGGGATCGTTTTTGACGCAAACTCGATCCGATAACATACATATGACAAGGATGAACCATATATCGTGCGTCCACCATCGATATCCAGAGGTTTTGGGTCTGAAACGAACTGAAGTCTCGACACGATTGGCATTTCCGGGTTCTCACACGACTTCGGTTCTCTCAAAGGCGAAAGATCTGTTGTTTCCGACGCTTTCGAACAAATGAGCAATACCCAACCTTCCCCCATTTTCAACTATCTCTTCCTTTTGGCGCATCTGTTCCCCGCGATCTTGAAACTGCCGAATCCTCGAACGAGGCTGTCACAGATGTTAAATGATAGTATGGATGCAATCTCTGCTCAGCTATTTGCGAAAACAAAAAAGGAAAGGGAAGAGGGTATAGAGGAGGAAGAACAGGACAAATCCATTATCGGTCTCTTGAGTGAGTGAGTTCTGTGACGGCTTTGTGATTCCTATAACGCAGTGTATCAGTCAAGGCGGAGAGCACCGATTCGGGACTTCATTTGTCACAAGAGGAGGTTCTTGCACAGGTAAGTGTCAAATGTACAAAGAAAGGAAGACAATCATATTTGTGGTGCAGATGAAAGTCCTCCTTTTTGCTGGCTACGACACAATCTCAGACGTGATATCTTATTACTGTTCTCGCTTTGTGCAGATATGTATGACTCGGACTGGCCACTGGAATCACCGAATACGTATGTAATGGCACCGTGATGGCAGTGCCTTTAGGCTCCTCGCCAGCCACCTCGGTCTCGGTAAAGTACCTGTGACCATCTCGAACCTTACCGGAACCCCTGCCATCGTTCGTTCAAGCTCAAATACATTAGATTATATCACGGGAACCGAAAGAACGATCTGGAGGGGGAGTCAACCGGGGAGCATATAAATATCCGCCGGGCTGCAGACACAAGATCAGCCATGGCACATAGTACGCCGGTACGCAAGCCCGGGGTGATGCAGCATGTAGCTTGGACTCAGCAATTGAAACCCCCTTTTCTCAGAATCCCGTTTGATCTGATCCAACGATCGGGATCGAATGTCTTCAGTGGCATCGGGACTCCAGAGCGCCATCGGACGATTCATTGACGTGATGTGGAAACAGCCTGAGACAGGTGGGTTCCCTTTGCGACCGAGATGCGATTTATAGGATCGGGTGCGTCACGGTACGTGTTTGGTCAGCGGGACCACGTCGCATTATCTCCTGCTAGCGGATCGCAAATAACCTGGACGTATGCAGGAACTATCTTATCGTTTGTCTGAGTGGGGTTACGTTGCAACTTTTTCAACACTAGATGCATACGTTGCAGAGATTCGAGGACTCCAAGAGGTCATGCCACTCTCCTCACGAGTAAAGGTACCCGAGAGCCCTCTTCACCCAATATCTTTGGACGTGGCAGAATTCCGCCAGCAATGTCCAGCTTCGTAAGTTGGGGCCCATCGCGAAATCCGAACTCGAAGTTGCGAATGAGGGTAGAAAGAACAGCCTATCGATTTCAGTTCGCACGATCTTACCGACGATAAAACGATAAAACGTACCTTGAGTTCAGCAACAGCAAACCCCTTTCCCAGACATGTCCTGGGCCCATCGGCAAACGTCAACAAGTGCTTGTGTCCATGTATCTCTTTTGCCTGCTGTGGAATGCCATCTTCACGAATCCAACGGGATGGTTTGAATTCTTTGGCATCAGGTCCCCACAATGCCTTGGAACGGTTGATGCATGCGATCGGAACCGTGACGACTGTACCACTGGGAACCGACAGGTGAGAGATCAGGGTTGACGAGAATGGCGGAATGATAGGGTTGCCAAGAGGAATCACATCGTCCTCTGCGGCCTGCTCGTTGGAATAAGGTGAGGTTCTGGTCTGGGAAAGAGCATGAAACACATACTACGCGTGACGTCTCTCCCAGCAAGGGATGCAATCGCAATGTCTCATGCACGACTGCATCGAGGTACGGAAGTCCGTTTGTTAATTGCTCCCACGTCGGGTCTCGGTCAATCTCAGAAAGCTCTGCGCGTAGTTTGTTCTGGGCATCCGGGTCTCTGCATAGTTCGACGAGTGCCCACTATAGACAAAGTACTTGAATTCAACGATGAAATCTTGGAAAAGATCATTGTATGCGTACGGTCAGGCTGAGTCACTAAAAGAACGGTAAAGCAAAATCAGACGGAAAAAGGTTGGCGCTTACTTGATGTCTCATCAACGGGACATTGTAGGCGTTGGCAACTTGAGCCGCATAACGTACCCTCTGCCAGTGGGGGCACAGCGAGCGCGAGTGGGGATCGCTCCCACGGCCTCGTCGTCACGAGTGCACATGGTCAGCTCGAACAAATTCACGATTGGACGGTAAAAAGCCTCACCAATACTTGCATAGTAGTCTTACAAGATCTGACAGAGTTCGTGTCACAAGATCGATTCTGCTTGAGGGCGTGTATGCCCTCTGCGGTTGCATCCACAACTTCATGTCCACCGGTCCGCGATGTCTTGGGATGTGCAGACGATGCCCCCGGAAGCTACGACGTCGGAACGTTTGAGGACTGCGTTGGGGATGCTATGAACACACCTTCCACCCTGTTTCATGGGGTTTTGGCGGTTTCTTCGCATGACACTGCACACGCTTTCGTCAGTTGCACGACTCGTCGCGTCGTTGGTGATGCACGAGTCACGCATGCAAAAAGAATCATAGCATGCACGTCTGACTGTACTGAGTCGGTGCTCTCTACTTTGTTCACTGACCGGTACTGATGAGATTGATTTAGTACGTCATCGACGTCCTCTCCAGTGGTCACATTCCCATCGCTTCCGACGTCGACGTCAAGCAGTACCGCTTACACCAATTCTGACACGCCAACCTCGTCCGTTCCTCCAGTGTCCACGGCGTACTATCCCTCCAACGACACGTGTGTGACCCTCTACTCCCACTCACATTGGCATCATTCCTCTGCCTCCTTTGATTCTGCTTCTGCTTCGTCTTCGTCTTCAAATGTTTCCTTTAGCAGTTCAGGATGTTGGGGTGCAGCGTCCTCTGATCCGCCTTTGACGTCTTTCGCATCGTCACCCACTTGGTCGACGCCGCCTATCACGCCCGCGGTTCCTGCATATTCTTCCTCGGACCCTTTGCCTTTTGGGACGTCATCGTCAGTCACCCCAAGCGTCCCTGCACCTACATTCACATCATCTACGTCTACGTATGACTCCTCAGACCCTCTTCCTTTTGTCACTTCGCCTACTTCTTCCTCCACATCCACGTCCACGTCTGATCTGTCCTCTTCTTCCTATGACTCGTCTTCGTTACCCCCTGATCCTTCTTCGTCCTCTTCGTCCTCGTCTCTATCGGATGCCATTATATCTCCCACGTCCTCTCTCGCATCACCTCCTCTCACACTGTCTTCTAGCACGTTTTCTCCTACATTGTCTCCTGCGTCTCCTTCCTCGTCGTCTGAGTCCTCCCCTTCGTCTTCCCCCGCGTCTTCTCAAAGTCCGGTGCCCATGTTGACCTCTTTCTCTTCCCCTTCCGACCCCACGTCGTCTTCCCAGAGTCCCACCTCTACTCCTTCCTCTTTGCCTTCGCCACCGCCCTCGCCATTGCCGCCGCCACCGTCATCGTCGTCCGCGCCTTCGTCAGTCTCGACGTTTTTGCCCGGACCATCGTCCACGCTCCCAAACTCACAGACACAGCTCGGCTCACAGTGCCCCCCACCGTAGCTGGCAGCCACAGGGAACGGCGCCGGTCGGTCGGTCGCATCCCGGGCATCTTTCCTTCTCCCTCTGACGTTTACGATCTTGACGATTGTCTCCTTGTCCTCAGTCGGCGTTCTCGTCCTCTAGATTGTATCCTACGTGTACGTGTGTACATATGCTCTGGAAACGACGCTCCCTTTTTCGTTCTCGGCAAAGTGATGATGATGATGATTGTACAATCGTTTCTTTCTTGATTTACGTGCGCTCTCTTTGCTATGATAATCGTACATGGCATGACCCTCGCCTCGTACACGCTCACACACTCGTAGATGCCCTACAACGGCTCGATATCAGGCTTCGGTCCCACGGCGACGACGCGCGTCGGGTTGACCTGTATCGGGGAGGTGAGGGACGCGCTCGTGCGACCAAAAGAGACACCGCACCTTGGTCTGGGACCAGTAGTAGTGAACTTTGATGTGCTCAAAGTTGGTGGACGACTTGAACGCGTCGTTGTTCCAGTACAGCTTGCGAAGCCACCTGCCCGTCGCCCATCAGTTTCTGTTTTCGTGCAAGACAACAGGGGGGGTCCTCACGTGTTGATGGCGGGATGATAACCGTTTCGGATAGTGTGCAGGTTGCACTTGAAGTGTCCGACGTAGACGGGGTCGAAACGGATCTAGAAAGGAGAGCGGAACGAGGGAGGTTTATCATTGTTGCGCCTGTGCGCATAAAAGGAGAAAAGCTCACGATCGTGACCCAGAGCTCCGCCTCGGCGAGCGTATCGCCGACGAGATAGTCTTTGCCAGTCAACAACTTTTCGAGTCGGTCCAGGCTGTCAAAGAGTGGACACACCGCCTTTTCATACGCCTCTTGCGATCCTGCGAAGCCAGCCTTGTACACGCCGTCTGCAAAAAGTGAGTAAAGGAATACAACCCAATCAGAACGCACATACTGTTCACGGTGTCATACACCCACTCGTTGATCTCGTCGATCGCCTTACGGTGCTGTTCGGGATAGATGTCGATGGCCGCCTTTTCAGGCGAAATAAGGTCGTTGAATGCGGTGTTGAATATACGGATGATCTCTGAGCTCTCGTTATTGACGATCGTATGTTTCTTCTTAGCCCAGAGCACTGGGACCGTGAACCTAAAAGTGTGTGTGGGCAAAACAGCTGTGTGTGTATATGGAGCGGACTTCACCTGCCACCATACTTGGGGTTCGCGCGGAAGTAGAGTTCCTTGACGTGTTGTGCGTTGTACAGCGGGTCGGCGTCCGCACCGGGACAGGGGTCGGCGCTGGCGAATGGCCACCCCGATTCGCCCATATGCGGTGATACGGCGGTGACGGCTGCCAAATGAGTTCATCGAATGAATCGCGGGGATCTCTAGGCAACACGCACGGACGAGCTCTTCGAGACCTTTCAATTTCCGGACGATGAGCGTGCGGGTGGCCCAGGCCCCATGCTATGTACACGAATAGGGTGAGAGCGGGCAGAAAGAAAAAAGGACGAGGACGTACGACAGGCGTAGGAAGCCGCTCCGCTATTCACGATGAGTGACTCACCATCTAATACATTACGCTACGTTAGCCGCCGGATGTACCAACTACGCCACGTGCACACATTACAGTAAACATTTGTGGCGCTCGGCGACAGTTTACACTGGGACTCTCCGGTGAGTGATCCTCTACACGCCGTTGACGCACGCGCGCCGTGCGGCCGTCAATTTTCCTGGATAAACTCACTTATGCTACTTCAAGTGTGAAACAACTCGCTGGTATCTATTCTGCCACATCTACGATAAAATCCATCAAGGTCTGGGTTTAGTCGGTAGGCACGATGAATCAAACGGCGTGCGCCTGTTGTTCTTTCTCTCATGCCACTGCTCCACGCGAAGTGCTTGGGCCTCATACCCTAATGATATAACTGTTGTAACAGCCCCGACAGTCATCAGTTTGATCTAAACCATCTGTTCTGTTCGTACCCACGGGCCACCATTGGCACCCCAGATCATTGCCATCCAATACTACAAATATTAAAGGTCAACATAATGCCAGCAAGTCCTTGCTTTAGTCTCTGTTGATTCCCACTGTTCGGAATGCGCTTTACAATCTTCACGTCAGTCGTTGCGATGGCTGAGCTGGACCAGAAAACCAACCACGGGACGATCATACCACTCACCTGTAAACACCCATCGCTATCGAAGGCTGATGACATGGTCAATTTAAACGCACTCTACTCACACGTTGAATCAGTCGACACGTATGTCATATGAACTGACGTTGCATGCGCTAAGGGATTGCTTTTATAGCAAGATTCTGCGTGGTTTTGAAAATTATGAGAAAAACACGGGAATTCCACACACTCTTGCTGTGAAAGGGATCCCTCTAAACTTGAAGCGCGCTGGCATTGGCGCCAGCTTGACGAATTTCAACAATATGATCTGGTATACCACCATTTGGATCGGTACTCCTGCTAGACGTTTTACTGATAGGTTCAAGTCCATGCAACATGTCGACCCTGATCTCCGCTGCAGTCAACATCGACACCGGTTCTAGGTCGGTGCTTTCTGTCAGCCCCTCACAGCTCATTTACTGAATTTTACGCAGTGATCTCTTCATACCAGGGCTCACCTGTTCACGATGCGAAGGACACACAAGATGGGATCCCCAATCATCTCGAACCTCAAAGGATGAGAATATGTCATTTGAGATACAGTTTGGAAACGGTGCCATCGTCTCTGGTAAACAATACGATGATAATGTCACCATTACTGACCTCACTGTATGTTCTGTATCTTTAATGAATGTCATCATTTCTGACTGGTGTATAGGCCGACCATCAGACTATCGGTGCTGCAACAACATACTCCCCCACCTTGAAAGTCGACAGATTCCCCCCAGACGGCATGCTGGGAATGGCATTCGAGCCAATCTCGAGGTTTCCTGATGACCCCCTATTCGAAACACTGATCAATGAAGGAAAGGTGGAAAAACCTGTATTTTCCATCAAGCTCTCTACAAGTGGAGGCGAGTTGTACCTCGGTGGCACCAACAAAAACCTTTACACAGGTGACATTGCTTATACCGATATCACAGTGGTGGTGAGCTGGAATATCGAGTGAACGTGGACATAGCATAACTTATCTTGACCATCCAGGGATTCTGGCAGGTGGTCCGACCATAGCAAGAATTCAAGGCAACCGCAAAACTCTTCTCACAGATGTACCTGCCATCATTGACACTGGTACAAACTTTATTCTTGGTGATTCGTCGAGGGTTTCCAATCTACACACAACCCTTGGGGGTAATTACGTCGGGGGTTGGATTCTAAGTTGTGAGTATAGTGCCAGTCCAGTTCCAATTTGATGTTTCGTTTCCATTCGACCCCCGCAGTTCCATGCAACACGTTCCCAACGATAAGCTTCGCCTTTGGAGATAGGACATTCCAGATCCCTGAATCTCTTCTCAATATGGGACCGGTTTCGGATGGTTCGCCCGACTGTTTCAGCGGCATTGTCAGTTATGGAATGACGTGCAGTGAGTTTCGCCATCCATAAAGTACTTTTCCAGTGCCCCATGACGAGTCGGTTTTGCGGACCTTGCCACCTGATTGTTGCGAGCGTAGCATGCCGAATGTGTCTTTCTGAAGGGCTACGGGATAATGACATTAACGGGACTGCTGTTTGAACTGCGCAACACCGCATGGAGGCTTGAGGTGTCCGCTGGTCATCACAATGAGATGAGCTCGTCTGGTGTGCCGGGCTCCGTGGGGGTGGCAAGGAGCGGAAGAGAGAAACGGAGTCTGAGTCGGGGCCGCCCGGTGATCGATGCTGGTCAAGGGAACGGCCAACTTGAAACGCCGGGGTTGCTGTATCATGTTCAGGCTTTTTCGACGCAGATTCAGCAGACAACTGGCAATTCTTGTGCCTCTGATACTTGTGATTTTATCTACTATCCCGCATACATAGCCTGAACTCTAAGACGAACCTGACTTGGTCCAGTGCTAGCTATGGCCCCTGCAAGTCAAATTCCCTTCCCAAAATGTGAAACTGACCCTGCTAGATCTGCGACGACCATGAAGGTCAGTAAATCCGACCCATTCGTTGCCTGCATCGAACACACTATCGAAGCTCTTAGGACAATGGCACCCGGGCCGATGCTGGTCGCCAAACTTACTCACGATCATTCTACTGCGCACGAGCTCCCTGAGGGGCTGTGCGTGCCGGTTGATCTCGGCGCCACTTAACGCCCTGCCTGGTTTGAGCCAGTGCACTTACAAAGTTACATGGCGGACAAGCGATTCCGGCAACGGCTCACGTGCACGCTCACTAATAAACTTTGCGTACGGCAGGCACACCGTGGCTGAGGCATTCTCTCGTATACCACCCGTAAGTATGCAGTTACCCCCCGGGCTCGTCGCCCTGGTTCGACTTCTCCCTCGCCTGCTTCTCGCTCCAACAACGGTATACTTTGGTCTCCAACTTTACCAGACCGTCTTCGAAAGGCCTCTACCGCGATGGTTGCCTGTCCCGGCATACGTCCTGGCGCTACCGGTCGCGTTTGCAGCGAGCATTGCGTATGCACGGATCAGGAACCACAGAGAAGCGGCCCGCAGTGGTGCAATGTATCCCCCAACCATCCGCTCTCGTTGGCCTGCCGCGCTGGACAAGCTCTCGATGCTCGTGTGGAACTTCAAGAATGGGTATCTAGGTGCGTGTGGCAGTTCGTTTTGCGTTTGATGCTGATGCTGCCCTCGCCTGCCGATCTACTCTCCCCTGTAAATCTACTGTAGGTGAATACATGCAAGCCGAGTTTGACGAGATGGGGAATACGTTCAATTTCTACACCATGTATGAAAACAGGGCAAGTTTTTTTTTTCTTCTTTGGACGAGGGCTGCCAGTCGGAACTCTTGAGCTGATCCGTTCGTGGTCAATAGATATGTACCTCAGAACCCGAATACATCAAGGTGGGTCCCACTTTCCCGCCTTGGCTTGACAGTTTGTGAATCCCTATGCAGGCAATTCTAGCCACGCAGTTCCAGTCGTTCGTAAAAGGTGAGAGGCTGTGCGTGCAATGTGCATGTGCAGGGCTGTAAGTTCCCAGATGGTGCTGAAAGAACCTTTGCGTAATCGCTAGGTCCCATCTTTCACGACCAGATGAATTCCATGTTGGGAACGGGCGTTTTTAATTCCGATGGTAAGCACCATTTCTTTAGCAGACATGATGAATGAAGGTGTCATGATCGCCTGGACTCGTTTTGCTCGCGCAGGCGACATTTGGAAGTACGTATGCACGCAAACATGCCAACTATCGTGGTACTTACGAACGCCCTATTACAGATTCCATTGTACGATGACCCGACATTCTTCAGCAGAGATCGCATCAGCGACTTTGACAATTTTGAGCGACACGCCCAGGACGCGATCCGACAGATGAAGGTTCGCCTGCGCGAAGGATATCCCGTCGACTTTCAGGACGTGGCGTCCCGGTTTACGCTCGATTCGGCATCCGAGTTTCTCTTTGGAAAAGACGTCTGCTCGCTCTCCGCGGGCATCGTCTATCCGCCGTCGTCCCCCCTGTCCAAGGATCCGGCTTTCCTCAACCATCCAACCGGTTCTCACGCGCGTTCCAGGAAGCGTTGGTTGCCACGGCCAATCGTACAAACTATGGTGCTCTGTGGCGCTTCAGCGAGCTTTGGCGGGATAACGTGAAGGAGCATATGAAAGTCTGCTCGGAATTCATCGACCCTATAATTGCGGATGCGCTTGCGAAGATGGAAGAAAGGAAACGTCTTGGACTTGATATCAAGAAGGGCATGGATGATGTCAAGGAGGGGGAGACGCTGTTGGAGCACCTTGTGCACTTCACCGAAGGTTTGTTTATCTCCGTGCTCTTTCAGGGCAAAGGCTTGACATTGCTTCGTTAGATCAATCGGTTATCAGGGACGAGACGCTCAACATCATGATCGCTGGCAGGGACACGGTACGTTCATTCCGCAGGGCGACCTAGTCCGGTGACTAACGTTATCAAAACGTCCATGTTAGACTGCTGCCACGTTGACGTTTGCGGTGTATATGCTATCTCAGCATCCTGACATTCTTGCACGTTTGAGAGCGGAGATCATTACCAAAGTCGGCTCCGGCCGACCAACGCACGAGGACATGAAGGGCATGAAATACCTCAGAGCGTTTGTGAATGGTAGGCGACTCGTCATCGCCCAGGGTGGTGTACTAATCTGAACCCGCGGTAATCAGAGGTCCTCCGTCTATATCCACCCGTGTAAGTCTTTGTTCTCTCGAAAGGAAGGTCGGATACTGAGATCGTACAGCCCCTTTAATGTCAGGTATGACGAGTACATGTACATTCCGGTTTCTTTTTTGCCACTGATCGCCACTTGACTAGGTTGGCTGCGGAACCCCAAGTTTGGCCTGGATTGAGAGGCGGAAAGTCCTTTTATATCAGCCCGGGAACGAGGTGATCCTGATCCTCCTCTCTCGCCAATGTGCTGGCTGACTCGCCACCGGTCCGCAGTGCCCTTTACTTTGTTTTCCATATGCACCGCAGGAAAGATCTGTGGGGCCCCGATGGTGAGCTTCAGACGAAATAGACGATTCAATCCCTCTAACCCCTCTCTTCTTTTTCCAGCGCTCCTCTTTGATCCGGATCGCTTCCTGGACGAACGTCTACACAAGTACCTGACACCGAATCCGTTCATCTTTTTGCCGTTCAATGCCGGACCTCGTATTATATAACCCAGGCAGTGTGGTGTGCACTCCAAAGAATTGGAAGTTGGCGTCCTCGGAGTCGTCCCGGACTCCCGGTTCAGAAATTCGGGTCGTATCCGAGTCTCGAACAAGTCACGAGTCA
>JBBPPA010000902.1:0-15905 GCA_038091735.1 Leccinum pellstonianum
ATAGCAACATTTCAACGGCAATTACCTTATTACATAATATTTTATTTCTATACCGGGTTATTTGTTCCAGTGATTTATTGGCAGAAGTTGTGGGGTTACCATAGACCTTGCAAGCAAGGTAATGTTTTATATTCCTACATGAACGAATCGGCTCAGATCTGGGCGCTGAGCAGGAACATCAGTGACACCAACCTCGTTGATCAGCTTGTTCTCCTCCTCGGCGGCAAGATCGTCTTCCATATCTTCATCCTGAACCTTTGGCTTCATTTCCTTTTCTCTAGAGTCCTGAAAATAGATCGGGCGCTGGTGGAAGTGTTGAAACACGAAGTATCTGGGGTAAGTAGTGGCATCACCGCGAGGAACGGCAGCAGTTGGTGGCCACACTGTCCCACCTCGGAGCCACATGACACCGCGCAGCAGCAGCGTCGCACCTATACACATGAACATCCACTCAGCGAAACGGGGCACTGCAGTGCTGAGCAGTGCCGTCCCAGCTCCATCCCCTAGCACACCACGGAGCCGGAACGGACGAAAAGCGGGGTGGACGCCGAGCAGCACCGTGCCCGCTGTGGGAGTGACGGTCGTGCAGGGGAAGTTAAAAAGAGCATGAGGGGCATCGGTCCGAGTGAAAGGGAGCGGTGGAGTGCGATAGTGGCAGTCTTACCTCTGTCTATGTCCTATCGCTGCCGTGCACATCGATCAGAGGGAAACCGTGATGGGGCTCAGGATGAAGCGCAGTACCAATGGAGTGCCGAACAGGGCTGAGACGTGAGTGCATGAGTGAAAGAGCTTTAGGGGCATCCAGGGCGGAAAGTGCGATAGGGGTCGCTGCTGAGCATCGCACGGTCCGCGGAAGGTAATAAGTACTAGGAGAGCGGGAAAGAGCCGTCCCGTAACACAGCTCAGAACCGGATCGTGTCGGAACCGGAACGGAAGCCACGCGTGTGCAGCGCCGGCACCGTGCTTAATATAACGGATGTGTGTCATTCTTTGGCGCATTTGCAGCTCCATACATATAAGTACGAGGGTCCTGGCTCAAACTAGGGAGCAGGAAGGCAAAACAAAGTCATCACCTATTTACTACCCATCAAACATAATGGCAAGCCTATCAGCTGACGGACGATTGTCCTCATTGTGATCCCAACAACTTCGGATTATCAGCCCCTCCTGAGGGGTAATATCAACCGTGATCTGGGGTCGGTCTCCACGCAAAACAGTCAGGTGGATGCTACTTGAATAAATCTCAGTATATGGTTTATTCCCAGACAGCACCTATCAAACGGGTATTAGACGCCAGGTCGCGGGGTAAAACATGCTGTACAAACGTGTAACATTACTCCCCCGAACGAGTACACATCACAGGGCTTCGTAGGATAAATTATATCCCGTGATTCATTTATTCGTCTGACCAGTGCGGGGTCTGCGAACACCACATTACCACAGATGCTAGACCTCAAGTATGAAGTCCGACAAAAATCATCGATAAACGAGAGACCAAAATCCGTAATGCAAGCAGTTCCGTCATCATCGATCAGAACATTACCCTACAGAAGAACAGTCAATGACAAACATCTCTACATGTAAAGAGACATACAGTATGCAGGTCGCCGTGTATGATGCCCTGACTGTGGACTGTGGAGTGACTATGAATGACCTGCAATTACAACCATAAAATTGGTGCGTACGGTACCGCAGACCTGCTGCAATATCCCGAAGCTGTAGCGAGGTTATTGTGTGTATAACTGTCTGAGTGACAATTGAACCCACCAAATGGCGTCTCTCAGACACATTTAACGTAAGATGATCTGCTAGATACATGGACAGACTCCCGTTGCAAAACCACGGGGAGACGATGCTCGGCAGGTGTCCAAAATTTGATACGACGCCGAGTAGTGGGACAATATTCTTGTGATCCAATGACCACCAGATCCTCAATTCCCTACGGAGTTTCTGAAGAAAATGATTGGTTCATCCTCGTTTCAGGAGATGGGAGATTCACATACTCACCTTCAGGTGATTCTCTCGCTCTTCGGGCCTGGTCCTGAGAGCTTTCACTGCGACCTGATCACTCTAGTCAGCATGGACACAGATGTTCTCCAAAACTGAGCCAACTTTGCGAGAAGATACCCCTGAGAGCAAGTCGCATTCCCAAATATCTCCAAAACCACCATTATAGGTAGCAAAGGTTCTTGTTCTGCGAACCACTGAAGTTAAGTTCGTGATGGACTGGTCACTCAGAAAATCTAAACAAGGATGTGGGTACTTCGTCTCCCTGGGAAATAGGGAACATACTTTTGTCTCTCTCTGTGACGGGTTTAATGTGCAGAGCGTGGCCACTCGAAGAACTTCACGTATTCCGTAAGTCGGGAAGCCTGAGATGCACGGTGCCTCACCACCTACCTGGTATAAATTATCGAGCGGAGAGAACATTCCATGTTGGAGGTGTCTTCGCAGGAGGGCTGTGGTCGGTTGTTGAGTTTGGGGTACCCTGTGTTCATACGTAGAACGTTTAGGGAGACGGTTCCGGAGTGAGAGGTCTGAGGCGTGACAGTGGGAGACGGCGGTGGTGAATCCATAGTAGACTCTGCTAAATGATAAACTGAATCTGATGAAGAACAAGGAATGGTGGAAAGGTCGGAATGGTTGCTCTGGCGACGAGATAGATTCCCATCATCGATATTGATGTTGTACTTTGACTTGAAAAATTTTCGGAACATCCGCCCACTGGCGTGTGGCGACGTAGATATTTGTACAGGAGAACCAAAATAAGAACCACTTGCTTTCGGTTCCCAACGATAATTCCTAGCAATCAGATGGACAAGTTTCTCCATGGATTCGGCTAGGCTATGCCCCGGAAGGGTGGTGACACAGGCGTGGTCATCGAAATCCAATTTGAGGCCTCTGAGGGAAGAAGCGTTTCTTTTCCACCAGTCCTCCATATGTTTCTCTCTCTCCAAATGAGTCACCACGATGGAAACCGGACTGGCCAGCCGACGCGAGATGGCACAAAACTCGTCATAGATTTTTACCAACGCCTTGGTCGTCGTAGATCCGTGAACGCAGTACACGAGGAGGTCGATCTGGCGATTACAGTGCCTTTCTTTGAGGAACTCCTTGAGGCTATTTTGCGAACCGCCTCCCAAGACGGCTTGAAAAAGGCCATGATCCTCGCTGAGACCACGGGTATCCCAAAGACTGAACTTTTGACCACACAGCGAGGTCTCGTAACAGGCATTAACTTGAGTACAGGTTCGAGAGCCGTTCGAGACACGGGCAGCCGCAGCACCACAGATAAGGTTGATAACAGAGCTTTTACCAGACCCGATTTCTCCAAAAAAGATGATATGACGCCGAGAAAAGGGATGCTTACGATGCGTGTTAGAACATCGGTATACATGAGATATGACTGGAACAACAAACCTCGGAACTGTCTGCAATCGGGGACATGCCAATTCAGAGATACGGTCAATCGGCGCCAGACAGGCGCACTCGGACGGTGGCGGCTGAGGGAGGCAGGGTAACGGCTGACTCAGCTAGTCTGGTGACCAGCCTGTCTATGTGAAGCTGTGAGGCGGACAGCTGTTGATAGACACTGTTGATAGACAGTCTGGTAAATTTGGTTCGACTTTGGCAGGGAGCGCGGATTCCCACAGTCTGGCGGTTTTTAGCCAATAGGAAAACGTGTAATTACCGCAGATGAAAATAAAAATAAAAACCCGTGATCAATATTACACGTTGGCCCCCTGTCCTTGATCACGTCGCATTCATCGCGTCATGGACACCTCCATTGCGTCCTCGACTATACCATAGACGAACTACAGCTACACGTACTCCAAGAAATCGGCAACCGACTTCCTGATGATTATATTACATCCCTCTCGCACAATGACAAGATAGATGCTCTCCGCGCGTGCTTGGTCGTTCATCGCTCAACGTCGTGCAACATTATCCCCCACGTTTTCCAGCTCGAATGTCGTAGCACAGGATATGTGGCCGCTGAGCGATTTGGATTGCCTTGTCGACGCACTGGGTTGCAAGCTGATCCAACAAAGTAAGAAGGGATGTGAACGAGACGCAAAGATCGCATCTTGCAAGTGCTTCAATAGTCTGTCGTGATACTCCGTTTGTCCAAAGGAAAAGTAAAAATGGAGCAGCAAAATATAAACTGCAGTTCGACCGTAGTTTCGTAAGCTGTGTGATTATGATGCGACATGGCTGCACCAGGGAATGAGTGGTACACAAGCGATAATTGAAGTTGCACCTACTGTAGAACAATCCTTGATAGTATTGTTGCGTTTAGCACGCTCTGTCTGTGCTGCATTAGACAGGATCTTGCAAAGGACAGGTACACGTTTCTCGATCATTTCACCAGTGGTTGATTTGATATCCCATTCCGCAAGGAACTCAGGCGTGATGGAGGCGATCTTGGCTTGTAGGTCGTCCTTTATGTCATCCATCTCTCCGTGTACCTTTTGCGTCACAAGTTCGATGGCATGTGGTTCCATCCATGATTCTATCTGGGCATGACCGCGAGGATGGTTGTAGATCACGTTAAGTAGTTTGCCGAGCTTTCCAGCGGGTCGACCTTTCGTATGTGCATAGATTCCATAGAATTGATCACGGATGGCAGAAAAGTCCTTCTCGAGAGGATCGAGGACTGTTATGAGCGCTGTCAAAAGAGATAGTCGACCGGCTTTGAGAATGTCAATGCCAGTGGCACATCGTATGCGTTCATTTGGAGATAGGCGTTCTTCAGAGAGTGACTCGATGTTGTGCTTGAGCCGGACAAGGAGGAATCAGAAGCACTGCTGGAGTGAGAGCTCATACTGGTAGTATTGATATGCGTTGCGACAAGTCTAAGTCGGATAAGGACTTATCATACTTCCACGTGACTTCGACTACGTCTAAACTTGGATTATCTACCACCTGACTGTGGGAATCCGCGCTCCCTGCCAAAGTCGAACCAAATTTACCAGACTGTCTATCGACAGCTGTCCGCCTCACAGCTTCACATAGACAGGCTGGTCACCAGACTATGACTCAGCCGTGATCGCGCTCACCCGGGTGACGGCGGACGAGGAGTTGCTTGCCATCGCTCGTCCAGGCTCACAGCCGCGTCGCACCTTGTTTGACGGTGACATACACTGTCTCGACACGTCCACCTGGACAACACTTTCAACATGGAACATCCACGACTCAGACTATATCACACTGACACCCAACGACACGTTCATTGCAGCCTCCGGAGATTTGTCGTTGTCACTCTGGGACACTACAACCCACCAACACCTTGCGGAAGTCAAAATGCCCCACTCCAATTCCATCTCGCCCATGGCCATCTCACAAAATCACGACATCGCGGTTGCTCCAGAAGAGAAAATCATCCTTCGAAATATCTTGGACATCCTTCCCTCACACTACCGCGACAACGTGAGTTTCACAACTTTCATCAGATGTCATTACTTATTTGACTCAAACAGATCCTCCTGAAAGCAGAACCCCGCCGCAGGACATAAAACGTTGATCTCGGAGACACGGTGGAGGCCTTAGATGTTCGGAATGCAAGTCAAGGTGTGTCTACTAGCCGGCTGATTGCCCGTGCTGTTATTCATTCCCGTCAGCAATGAGCATTGCGAGTCTTGAGGAAATTAATCAATCACTACGTGATCAGCTTGCTTCATCAGACGAAGACAACCAGTCCCGTCGCGCACAGCATGAAAACACAAGTGCGTGCTCTCACTCTTCGCTCATACCTCGTTGACAGTCGACTCTCAACGCGCAGATATTCAATTAGCAGACTCAGGTACGTTTATCATCATTCCGATTCCCAATTCTTTGACCCCGTTTTCTGTATCTAGAGGACGAAAAATAGCCGATCTCGAGCAAAACGTCCAAGCGCTCCAATGCACCCTGCGCATGCACGAGAAGAAGCATCAATGTGAAACCATGTTGGCCAGTGGTCGCATATATGATGCTGCACAGCATCTTCTTGAGATCATCAATACCATGAGTGAGGATCTGCAGCACAATCACTTGATCATGGATTGGCTCGAAGGTGAGTCTCTCTGCATCATTTCGTTAGTATGTATATTTACTCCCTGCTGTCAGGTTTCAGGAACCAATGTCTATCACGGCTTCGGATCATCGGGGCGAAGAATCACGTCGAGGCGTTCTCAGCCTACGCTGCTATATTGTCGCTCACCTCCTTGCTTCCTGATACCTTGGTAGTGGGATGGGCGAGGATGGGGCTGCGTTCTCATTCAGTCGATGGGGTATCGGGAGGCGCAGACAAGGTACGGTGTGGTTTGCATGGTCATTTATATTAGCCTGACAGTTCTCATGCCATTCAGTTCATGTCTCCAAAATTGCATCTTTGTCGAGCAGTCTGTGATGTTCTTGCCAGGCCGCCGAGATGCCTCAGAAGGTCACGGACTTGCAATCATCCTTTCCCGATGCCTCTCCAATCGTAATGCTATATGAACGACTCCTTGATCTCCCATCGCTGCCCCTCGTTTCTGGTCGACTTCGACTCCCTGGACTCGTCTTCCGCTTCGCGGGTCTCCCCCAGCTCGTGGCACGCACTTCCAACCCAGTCCGTAATGTTTATCATGCCACGGCGCCGATCATCGGCGAGGTAAAATCGAGACAACAGAGGACTCGCTTGGGACACATCGCCTCGTTCTTGTTCATCCGTGGATCAGTCCCTTGATCGATGAGGGTTTCTCGGGTAACGATCCTCTGATCGATCTCGATGCGCGCGCGCTGAGGATTCCAGTTCGGATTCGGCAGCCTTTCGGGGCCCTGCTACTTGCCTCGCAGAAGCGCGGACAGCACAAACGCGTGGCGACGGACAGTTTTATCCAGGTTCAGATTCGGGCGGAGACGTCGTTTAGTGAGTTGATAGCGAGCATTGGTTTGGTCGACGTGCAGTAGTTATGCATTGTTGGCTTTGGATTTCGGGATGACGCCTCATTCGTTACATTTACATCTCTCTTGACCTATGTCCCGCTATTGGAGTAGACACTCAAGTGGTTGCTTTGTTGTGTTCAAGTTGTTCTGTTGTTCTTGCCACTTCGTCTCCTCGACCTGCTCGCTTTGTTCTCTCATCTCGCTGACATCCAAGGTACTATAAAACGAAACTGTTTCGCTCTGAGGATCTTGACTGGCATGCACCTACTTCGTCTCCGAACCACACCTATCACATCTAGTCGAATGGCTACGTCTTTTCCTTCCAAGTTATTTACTTGCAGGAGTGGATAATTACAGCAATATTATTATGCGCGTGCTTCTTGCGCTCTCTCGGATCAGGCCTTCTGATCATGGGTTTCTGATCATGGGGTTACCCCCATGGACTCGCGAAGATATGTACGTCATGGCACCGGTGGAGAAATTGACGAGAATCCTTTTACGCCAGTATCGAACAAGCCAAGGGAACTAAGTATCTATAATTCGAGAAAATTAACAGATACCCCTTGCGCCCATCTCCGCTCGAGTGATGTCAGTGAGTCACGATCAGAATATGCAACTCAGGCTGTCCTACCGTCTCCCACGCAATCTGAGACATGATGAGTCGATAAAGTCGTCCCGCGTGTAGACATTGGTGGTTCTGATCTTTGGAATGCGCGACCAATGGACGCGAGAATGTGGTGATTGGCCGGTGCTGGGGCTAGGGCTTGGGTCGAGACGTGCGAGACTCCGAAGACACGAACTCGTCGACTTTGATCTCGAAATCGGCTTGGGTGATGTACATGCGGACCGTGATATGGGAGGACAGGGTGAACTAAACTCGAACAGACACCAGTCGTCGTTATCCTGAAGCGCCGCTGTGAGGCGATGTCGCCGCAGGTATGTATTTGGCCACAGGGATGCCCTCAAAACCGAAGTCGAACCCGTCCTCTCCTGTTGAGTGAACACGCGCTCTGAGACACGGACGGTAGTGGACGGGGACTCGCTGTGATTGGCCGTGCGAACGCGTCGGGTCCATAGAGCGGACGGGGGTCCACTCGTGGGCCCCGCCTTGACGTTCTGCGCAAGTGCGGTCCGTTCGGCCATGGCCATGTTAGCGTGGTCTGCACGCAGACTGGTGGTCGCGGCGGTACCATCTATGTGCATCGAATGACGACGCAAACAAGGCGCTGAACGCATCGGCATCTTGCGCGTTCGTTTGGGGTTCTCTGACCTGCCGATCGACAACGGGCGGCTTGTTCGCGACTGGCGGTCGATGGCGGCGAGAGGACCTAAAAAGCTTCGTACCGCTGCCTGGTCGATCCGAGTTTCTGTTGCGGTTGTTTCTGATCATCTGTCACAGAACTCTGTCAACATTAACTTGAATGTTGTCGACGCCCAGAGACATCGCCACAAGTGCAAAAACACGAGATTTCTTTTCTGGTTGTTTTTCAAATAGATGTCAACATTCCAAAACAGGAACTCGAGTCGACAACGCTTTCCTGCCAGTGGTACTACATCCTTCGAAACGTCTCAACATTCTCCCATTAGGGGAGCGGCACTATATAAGCCTCATGCGTTGTTCAACTTCAGAACACCTCAAGTTCAAGTAAACAATTACATAAACACGATCTACTCAAGTCAAACTACTCTGCTAGACTACATTCCTCGCCTCTTCTAATAACGACATCGTTCATTCACTTTTAATACAACCCTTTCGCCAAGTTCGACCGCGTCTTCGATTATGATGCGTTCATTGCTCGTCTCTGGACTGTCTCTTCCCAAGGTGTGTTACACACCTCACCAACCCTACACGACAACTCGACTTGATCTGTCCAAGGTGAGTACTGTACATATTGAACTTTTTTTGACAACGATTTCTTCTGTAGAATAGACGTAGAAGAATCAGAGTAAACCAACGACGTGACAGACCGGTCTCAAGCCTGAGGACGTCATTCGCACTAATCCCAGCATACACTGGGGCCTAGTGGCTTACGTTGTCAGAAAAGCAATCACGGTGAACATACGAGTGCCTCCTACAAAAAACCTCTGGACCGTTCACATCATGTGATAAAGAAATCGATTCATCTGTCGTTCAGAGCCGATGCGACTACAAGCGTTTGATCGTATCTGATAAGCATGTTCGGCATTGTGAACTCATCATATCGGTCCGATTCGCCTACCTTTTTAATTCGTTTTAGGTTGTAGGAAGTACGCATTCGTTCAGTGTGACGACCGGAAGTATTTACTCACCTTCCTTTCTTGGGACTTCAAAATTCTAGTGCTGTATCGCTGTACATTCTCCTCAAATTTGGCTATGCATTGATTTAAGTACGAAGAAGGGGACACTGTGGGGCTTACCAATCCAGAGTGCTGAGTTCTGCTCATCAGCAGTCACAGCCTTACAGGAGAACTGTGTTTGATTAATATGTGCAAAGAAGGTGAAATCTTGGAAAGGCAGCAGGGTCAACAGGTCATGAAACTTCACACATTAGAATGCTGTTTAATATGGGCAAGGTCAGGCGGTTCGACGCAATGAGTGATATCACGTACAAATGCCGCAATGTGGCCCTCGCAGTATTCCGGTGAGCAAATCAAATGCTCTGGAGATAATGTGAGAGTAGCACAATCAAGCACCTGAAATGGAACGCGGAACCATTCTGCAGCGGTCTGAGGGGGCAAAAGAAAAACTGGGGTGACAAATAAATGATCTTTCTTTCGGGTCGTCACAATCTGATGTCGCGATCGATGTCACCGGGAGATGTTCAAGTCGCTTGCACGTATTGGTTGGACGTTCGCGTTCTGATTATCCAGCGCGATTCGCTACACATCTAAAGCTGTAAATCCCATACACCAAACGTCATACCAAGTTGTCATACGTAACGTGCCTCGCTTGCGACCCGTCGCCAGAGGTCCACCGTATCGAGTTTGCCCCGATCCATGGCCGCACCGGTCCGGAAAGCCAGACTGCGAGTGACGAGTGATGGGCCACACCCTCACCCCACCCAACAACACGTGGAAAACGCATTTTTGCTGCCTGCAAGTGATAGATGGGGTTGGAGGAGATTATCTAAATGACCTCGCCAGCCTCGTGTTCGGGGCATTTTCTTGTCAAAAGGGTCTTGAGTCTTGAGGAGAGCCCACGGCCAGGCCGGTCCTCTTTCGTGCCTCACCACCCTTCTCCCAAACCAAGAGGCTTGCCCACCGACAACCTTCCCTCGGACGCTCATCCCTGCTCCCCACCGACCCAGTCTCGTAAGATCTGTACACACAAACTCTCGAGGCGTGTCCAGTCAAAATGCGCTTTAGGGATAGAAACAGCAACAGCGGTGAGTGAGCGCCTGAGCGCTTCCGACGTCAACGAATCGAGCTGATTTCTTGATCTTTCGTATCAATGGACTTGTATCGTCTTCGCGAATGGAAACAAAGACTCGTCGTATGACATCGTTGCCGTGCCACCGACAATTTCACGCCGACACCCACGCGCACCGACAACCATACAGATTCTCCCCGATGACTTTGACGCCGTAACGCACGACTACGAAACAGCGGTGGCGACGGAGATGTATCCATTCGACGGTGTGACGGAGGTGAAGACGATCAAAGGACACGGGGACCAGGACGAGGGCGGGTTGCGTTATAGCAGGGTGTATGGGGAGTGGGCCGAGAAACACGAGGTTCATCGTCAACAGGGTGTGATGCCCGCCGATTTTGGAGAGTACATGGAAGAGGTTACGAGGCGTCTCCAGGAAGTGGGGGTCGACGAACAAGGTAACTTTCTGGACACGACGATTCGGGCGCGAGGCGGGATGGCTACACGACTGCCACACCCGCCGCAACCGCCACAACTGCCGAGGGAAGGAGAAAGAGAAGGCAAGGTGACTGTATGGCGAGAGGAAGTTGCACGGAACGATGCCAGTCTGGGCGAATTCGGGGAAACCTTGGCGCAGACGAACAATCCTGTTCAACGAGTTCGTGAGAAGACATATACCGTCGATCAAGGAACGATTAAGCCCAGAGAGGTGCAGGTGAGTCGATAGCCGTGTTGTGCGCTGAAGAACAATCGAAAATCATCTAATGCATGTCTGCAGGCGCTGCTTCGGAGCAGCCAATCTAGCGCTTCTCAATCGGGCAGATCAGAGAAGATGTACAGCCCCGTAGAGCTGAGCACACCCTGCGCGCTCAAACCACAAAAGACAGCGGGTACGATCTCCAAACGCGAAAGGCGTGCGCGAGACCCAAGTCCAACCCGATCGGAGAGGATATACACCTTGGCAGAGATTAACGCCCTCACGGGGCAGAGTATGAAGTGCTCGCCTCCACGCAGGAATGGTTTCATGGGGCGAGAACACCAACACAACAGAAGTGGGAGTAGTAGCTCACCTCCACAGAACCTCAAGATCAAAAACTCGGTAAATCCACGTACGCCTGCATCATTGAGAAGTAGGACATCGTCGACTTCGTCCGTTGAAGGGGTTCTCGCGTCTTGTCAGCCTTCACTATTGCATATCGCCCCGGTGCTGTCAAACCTCGGTATCCGACACCAAGAGCACCTTCGCGCGCTTTCCAGATTGAGGGAGGAGACGCGAGACAGAGAGATGAAGGAAGAGATGTTGAAACAGGGAGTGACGTTGCTGGAGTGGGCAATCTTGGTGGATAAACTGCAGGAATTCTGACCAATGCTCCACGCACTGGTCCGTGAGCGTGGCTACGCTAAGCTTCGTTGAGATTTTTCTACTAAAGTGACTGAATCAATCACAAGATGACTGTATGATGATGTTCGACTTTGTCACACAACTCTCACGCCAGCGACTCCTCCGAGAAGTTCAACGTTTCAAACTTGGGCCAAAGTTGTACTTGATGTCACTTACCTCCGAGTTCCATGATCATAATCTGATGGGACGCACTGTGACGCAGCGATGGAGGAAGTACTGATTCGAGCACTGGCCCAAAAAATGCATTGCAGTTGTACTCGAATTAGACTAAGTCGGCCTCTGCATCCATGAAAGTACAGCTATTAGTAGGTCGGAATGCGCATTCGCTGTTGCCAATAGCGCTTTGCTGTGGTGTATGACTGTAGTGTACTATCAGTTCAATGGCGTCGCCTTGTGAAACGTTCGGTGGCCATCACTACGTACTACCAAGTTGGTTGCAACTCATGAACCTAACATATTCGTCCCAACCCAATCCTGCGGAGTGCAAGTCGGGTATTCTCATGCCATGTAGAGAAAAAGTTCCATGACTTACTGCCTCATCAGACTCGGATGTCCTCAAGACAAGTCTCAGTTTCGATCCCTCTCCCAACATATGCGGCAAACGCACCGCGATATTTATCCAGGACGAATGCCTCAAACACCGTTTCATACGTTCCCGTGACACCTCGGGCATCTTCGAACGTCCAGAACGCCTCCATGCAGTCAAACTGGGACTCGCTGCTGCTATTTCGCGTATCGAAGAAGTGAAGTCTGCGACGAAGGCCCGGAAACTCGGATTCATGTCTGTTCCGACAGTAGCGACGGAGGAAGGCGATTTAGCAGAGGCGTTGGCACGCATGGCCATCGTACCCGCTGCCACGGACCCGGACCCGAGCAGTTCAAGTTCTCCGCTCCACACGGACTCGATCACGATTCGAAGAACCACCGCCTCCGTCTCTCTTCTCGATCATGCCGCTGTCAAATACATCCACGGCGACATCGACCAGGACGTCTATCTCGAAAACCTTATCTCGTGGGCGCGCGACAGCCAGACGAACATCAAGAAGAAGGGGACGGAGATTCCAGAGGGTATCCCACCCCTTGATTTATACCGTTAGTTCATCATTTCTCGCGATTCTTTTTCGTTCATACTTATACCTGTCGCGCTCACACGCTTCGGATCTCGCACACGCGTTCCGGTCGTGATACCCTTGATGGTCGTCCGCATACAGTCTGCCCCGGTTCCATCGACGCGATTCAAGGCGCCATCGGCGCTGTCTGCGAAGCCGTGGATGCGAGCGTTTCAGCTACTCGCGGGCCGCAACCCCTTCATCGGAGACCGGATGATCCATGCGAACGTGCGTTTGTAGCAATTAGACCGCCAGGCCATCACTGTGGAGAGGACACGCCGTCCGGGTTCTGCTTCATTAACAATGTTGCCGTTGGCGCTGCACACGGTACGTCCAGTTTATACAGACATTCATTCTCTCACATATACATTGTCAGCGCATTTAAAGCACGGCATACAAAGAATCATCATCCTCGACATAGATTTACATCACGGTGCGTTTACCACGACTCACTTGCTTGTGTGTTCACCCGACTCGGTAATGACCGTTCGTAGGAAATGGGACGCAGTCGGTCGTGTGGCAGATAAACGAGGATACATATCAACAGACTCTTCTTGATTCTGAACAGCCCGAGCAGGGCATACGTTCAGCGAAACCACGACCGCGGGTATATTATGGGTCATTACACGATATCCTATCCTTTCCATGCGAGGTTCATAATCCGCTTCATTTATGACTTGGTGATTAACTCAATCATAGGACGGTAAACCAGAGCTAGTACAAGCAGCTTCTACCTCCATCCACGGTCCTCACGGGCAATACATCGAGAACGTACACCTTCAGAGATACGATTCAGAGGAACATTTCTGGAGCGTCCTCTATCCCCGGTATCTCGCCCTCATAGATCGTGCACGCAGCTTCTTGGACGAAACTGGTGGACCGGGTGAGGATGTCATCGTATTCATAAGGTATGCGTGCTTCATTCCAGGCATCGAGTCATTCACTGCCCTCCTTGGCACCATTTAGTTGTGGGTTCGACGCTGGCGAACATGAGTACCCATCCATGTCTCGACATGGCCGGAAGGTTCCCGTAGATTTCTACTACCGATTCACTCGCGAGACGCGCAAGCTGGCCGATGAATATGCACATGGGCGAGTCGTGAGCGTGCTTGAAGGGGGGTACAGCGACCGAGCGCTGGCGAGCGGGGCTATGGCGCACCTCTGCGGACTCGTGGACGTCGATGTCCCTTCCAGTGGTCAAGTGTGCTCGGAACCATTGGCATCCGACTTGAATGATGACTGGGTGGACAGCATGTGGTGGGATGAGAGCAACCTCGTCAAGGTGCGGTGCGACTGCGCCCTAGTTCCACATTTCACTTCACCAGACACAATTCGCTCATTCTGTTCGTTCTTCGCAGCTGGAAAAGGCAGCCAAGCCCCGCAGATCGGCGTCCGCGCGCGCGAGCATGGAATCGTGGCTCGTTCGTACTGTTGGTCTCCTCTCGGTCTTCAACGGTGGTGGAATTGGAGCAGACGCGAGTTTCAAGGCGTCTTCCTCCCGGAGTGCGAACCCAGGTCCTGGTGCAAGCGCATGGGCACCGCCGACATCTATGAAACTTCGGGAGCGGAAGAAGCCCTTGCTCGAGGGTGCTCGGCCTGGTGGACTGGCTGATTCCGCGCTCGCCGAGAAGAGTGGGCCCGGTCGGAGTGTCTCATCGTCGGGGAAGCGATTTAAGTGTCCGGAGGGCACGTCACAAGCCCCGATTGATTCTGAAGGAGTGTTGGCGTTGGAATCGGGTCGTCTGGAGGGAGATACACGGGAGGTGATCCCGCCCACTGAGGGGGACTCGACCAAGAAGAAGCTCCCGCGGGTGATTCTGCGTGTCCGGTCTCCTGATGGTAGCTAGGTGCATGACATTTGTGAGTGTATAGGAAGGATGACGAGGGAGGTGAAATCATTGTCCATATCCATTGATGATCCAACGATCCACTTTCCATCCCGTGACACTGCAAGGACCCAAACAGCACTTCCAGTGTCCATTGGCTTGACCACTTCCTTGCCATTCGCAACTCTCCATCGTCGAATCTTTCCTTCTTCTCCTGCGCTCACGACATGCTTCCCATCGGGGAGAAACTTGACCGACCATGTAAAGTCTTCAATGTTGATCTCGATTGGGATCGCCCCAACGATATTAGAGGCGATAATGTTTTCACTCGGTTCCCGAGGTCCCATCAGTGCCTTGTTTTCTGTGGTCTTGGGTTCATCGACTTTGCTCGCCAATGCACCCGCCCGCTGTCCACCCCACTCGGTCCTTTTCTTTTTCACTTTTCAGTTCCCGAATGTACCAATTATCTTGCCCATGTACGTGTGTACTACTCACCGTCCCTCATTGCCAGGCGAACCTTGGAAGACATATTTGATAGGCTAGGTGTGGGCGTGGTGCAAAGAGAATTCACCTTCGGTGCGCTATCATATCCGACTCGAGTCTACACGTGTTTACTCACGCATTCGCCCTTGATTCGCCCCGTGTGTCAGCGCAAGAGGGCCATCGACAATATCCGTCTACCAGTCCTCATCGTTGCTCGACAGGAGCCACGGATTGAGCTAGCTGGTCACGGAAGTCCGTCTATAAAGTTTTCTCTTCACGCATATGTACTTCCTACATCTCCTTCAGGCTTCACATCCTCTTCCAACTCTGGAGGATAGCAGAAACAAGATTCTCACCCCAAAATCTAGGTAAGTTAAGTTCAGTAAATCATTTTTGATAACATACAAGGGGGAGGGGGGCTCGGTAGAAGCACATCTTCCACCACAACGGTGATTCCATCCCTGCGTTTGAGACATTTCGACGTACACAAGGGCAAGGAATAAATGGCGGAATCCTGACGTGTTCGAACGTCCGAATTATTAGTGGAGTTCACTGTCAGACTATACCCAACTAGCGTCCTGACTCCTGAGATACATACAGGCACAGGCGGCGCATAATTCAGTCACATCTTGCCTCTCGGTGATCCGGGCGCATCGCCTGTATTTCATTGACACAACTCGACTAACCCATAGCATACTAGTAGTACACAATTGAACCGGGTCCCGATCAACGGCGCATCAATATCAATATGTATGTACATGATTCGGTCTGCGTTTGGTTAGACTCTGACAGACTCTTTCAACTCATCCGCTTTGAGATCGCTCATG
>JBBPPA010000903.1:0-15896 GCA_038091735.1 Leccinum pellstonianum
ACACCTCTGTGTTGGAGAAGAGGTCATTGTCTACAAAGTCGGCGACGCCAATTTCGCGCACGCTGGTGTCTGCATACGCGATGCTGACGTTCTTGATCTTTGCCTTGTCGCCGCTGGAGGCAGAGGCGATCTTGATTGCAATGACAACGGGCGCGGAGAGCACGATGCAGGAAGGATCAACCAAGCTGCCTGGAAAGTGTTTTGTGCCTTATATCGATCCCCAAAAGATGTCTGGCACATCCCTGCGCTTCCAAGTACCGTCAAAAGATTGGGCGCAAGGCAAACATTTTACGTACAGGCACGAGGTGGGAGGTATGAGAATGCGGCGCGGGCATGTGAGGTGCGCGAGCACGAGTGAGAGACAGGTGTGCGAAGGTGTGTATTACGTGGCGAGGGTGAGAATGACTGATAGTGGATTGAGACGTCTCTAATCTCCTCTCCTCTGTTGCGCCCTACACGAACGTCACATCAGTTGAAATAATCCCATGCTGATTGGCTTTGATGTACATTCCCTCATAATCTGTGACTAGGTTCACCGATTCATCGATGGAGACCGATGACATGGAGCGATCGCGAATCAACTGATTGGTGAATCCGGGTTCGAAGATGGTGACAAGTGGTACGGCCTGAGTAGAAGGGGGCGCAAGACAGTTGGTGAAAATGCGTGTCGGATGGGAGGGCAGTGGAAACGGAGAGACTCACGGGACAACCATAATTCGAACTTCGAAGGTCTCCCTTCTTTGCCTCAACCTCACTCCCAGGCGCATTTTGGTCAACGGTGAAGTGACCGTGGCCCTCAGCTGTGCCTGCTTGACTTTGACTTCAAGGTGGTGCATTTTGGGAGGAACGGGGATGTCGAGTAGAAAAAGCACCTTCAAGTTATTCCTTTCTTTTCTGAAGTGACTTCGTGAACCCTCTCGACTCTCCTTTAGGAAGTCAGCGGTTTCAGACTCCGAGCCCAAACATTGCAACGAGAGGACGGGCTCAGGCTGGTATTCAATCTGCCAGATCCGCAACTTGAAGGTTCAGCTTCAGCAGAGGTGACGAGAGGTCTACTAGGTGTCTCGCTTCTGACTCCCGGCAACACGTCTGTGCCGACCGTGACGAACGACGGTTTGGTGATCAACTCTGACGGGAAGATCTCACACACGCTCTGGCTGTTTTGCATCCTTGTGACACGCCTTGTTCGCTGGCAGCATTCAAAGCAAAGTTAATTAACGTTCAGGGCCCATGATGTTGAGCGTCTTCGGCATCTCCATGACGGAGACAGTCTTGACGGCGACATGGAAGATGGTGGCAATCATGGATCAACGTCCTCTCCTCTCCATTGTTACCTTTCGTAGTAATAACTCGACGACGTCGTGCTAACCGATCACAAAGTTATTAAATGGAAATGGTGCTGATTCGATCACAGCCGTTGACCACCACGTCTCAGCGACCTCCTAGCTTCAAGTCTCGAATGCATACATAAGCCCTTCAAAGGGCGTCTCATCAATTATCCAGTTCAGATGACCTATTCGAACTTGGCCTCATGAGCTCAACGGTGGAGATGGCCAGTTTCGACACTGCTAGCTCACAAACGTAAAAAATCACGAAGATACTGTATTACTAAATAACAAGAAATGTGCATGTAATAGTCCCGTTGACGACAACAAGAGAAACCCGTATGAATGAAGGATCAATGGAATTGTGAAAATGATACTACTCATGATGATAGCAAGATCGGAACATGCAGCGGATCCATGTTTCGTTACATTTCATGCGGCAGATGGTTTGCTTCTAGTTGGCATGACTTTTTAGGATCTGACTCCTGTTTGAGGGGATGAAAAAAAAAGAGGCAGACAATCGATCTCAGGAAAAGGGAATCAAAGCATGACTCACGACGCCCAGAATCTCCTTCATCACCCCAGCGAGCACCTTCACGTGAGCAGGCGCAAACATCGTGTCGTGTGATCCCGTCGACACCTTCATGTCCAAATTCTTGATCCGATAGTCCCACCCGTTGTGATCGTCCGCCCCCGTATCAAAATCGCTCGCATTGCCACTCCGGTACCACGAACGATCTCGTGGGACGACCAGTATCGTCTGCCCCTCGTAGTGCGGCGGCTCGAAATCGAACATCGAATCCAGGTTCTTGCGGATTTCCGTACGCAACTTGCTCTTCCACTTCTCCCCAATATCAGGGAAGTTGGACGTGATCCTGTCAATCTACTGCTGTATCCAGTCTGTGGACTTGAGACTCTGCCTCTCGGTGGCCGGAATGTAGATTGTATCCAAAAGAATCAGATGCTCCACCGTCTCTCCAGCCTGGGATGAGCTTGTCCGCCATGCAGATTGCCACCTGTCCACCGAAAGAATAACCAAAGATGATAAACGGGCCCTCTGGTTGAACGCTCTTGACGAGAGTAATGTAGTGATCTACCATAGATTCGATCGTCGTCGAGAAACCGGTAGGTGAACCGAAGTGCTTGTCACCGATCGCGTACATCTCGTTAGGCATGTATGCCCCGATACACATAGATGGCGTCACCATTCCCGTGATATCGTGCACGATGAAGACGCGAGGCCGGATGCCTTTCCTCTTGACCGGCAGGAACTCGATGAGGTAGTCGGCATCTGTATCCTCGGCTTCCATGATTGCAAGAGAATCTTGCCCCATCACGTCAACAATCAGATTGCCAAGCTCCCTAAATTATCGTGGGTCTGGCAAGATATTTCAGCAGTCTGACGACCGAGTTGTCAGGCTTCTCAATGACTCACCTCAGGTAAGTGTGATTCAAACCGATGTGAACCCTGAAGGTCTTGGAAATCATCCCAGCGGCCTGAACAGCCATCAACGTATTTAACCCGACAGCGAAGAGGTCATGTACTACCCCGAATGCCCCATGCTGCGCCTTCGACGTCTTGCAAAAGATATTCATCAGCTCATCCTCCACATCTCCTGAAGGCGATCCCATGTCAACCCTCAAGTCGGGAGAAAACGGCGTGAGGTCCATCTGCTTCAGTGCATTCCTGTCGATCTTGCCACTCCGTGATGCCGGAACTTGATGAAGCGGTATCAATGACGGGTACATGAATCGCGGAAGGCGTTCCGCAATGAAGACCGTCGACGCCTTGGTGTGATCTTCCAAGAGTTCCTGAGCCTCGTCCTTGAGCTGCACGAAAGCGACGATCGCCGGAGCATCCTGCACCGTGCGTATGACGACCGCACTGAGCTTGGCCATGGAATACTGAGCGATCGTGTCCTCAATTTCTCCGAGCTCAATGCGTTGTCCGCGAAGCTTGATCTGCCTGTCAGCTCGTCCACAGTACTCGATGTTTCCGTCGCTTCGATACAGCGCGATATCTCCTGACTTGTAAATCCGCTCCCCAGGAATGAACGGATTGGGAACGAAAGCGCTTGCGGTCAGTTCAGGTTGATTGAGATACCCGCGAGCGAGCTGGATGCCACCAATGTAGAGCTCTCCTTCCACGCCAACGGGAGATGGACGAAGCTGCTTGTCCAGAATGTAAATACGGCAGTTGGGGAGTGGACGCCCAATGACGCCAGCGAGAGCCGTGGAAGTGACGTGGCAAGACACGCAGTCGACCGAAGCTTCTGTGGGACCATACATGTTCCGCAACGTGACGCGTCCAGACCAATCTGCGATCAATTTTTTCCAGAGCGCCGACCGAAGCAAAGAGAAATACCCTCTGAACGCACCCAGTCGACGCGTCCTTCCTAGTCATACCACCTCCCCTTTCCCCTCGAATCTGAACGGGCTCGGAGCCCGAGTCGGATGATTCTCGTGGCTACTCACGGGAATCGTCTTGTACGACAGCGAGCGTTGGTCGAAATCATTTTCGACCGTGCTCTCGGTCAGCTTGCTCACGTGGACATGCAGCGTTCGCCTTCGCTCCGCGCTATCGCAGTTCTGTGAGGTCGTCTATCCGAGCGGTATGCTGGTCGCCGTCCGCGATGTCGTCAAGTGTTTGGAGATCCCAACGCGGATGATGACCATGTAGAACGTGATGGAGATGATGGGCGTGACCTAGCAGCAAAGCGATAACATGTTAGCGGGACTCGTCACTTGTAGCCAGGCAAGGCACCACGACTGACCATATCTAGTATTGACCGTTTGTTTTACTCACGAAGCAGACAAGCCCGACGAAAACGGCGAGGGAATAAATCACGCCCGCGTCGAGGATGATGTGTAGAATCGGTCGCAATTAGGACTGTTTATGGCCACGCATCCTTTGGGCCCTGTGGTCGACATACCAAATACGGAAGGCCAACAAAGCTGGTGTTTTGGGGAAAAAAATGAAAAAAAGGTCCAAGATGCGCCGAAGGGTACATACAGGTGGCGGTCAGATTGGTTATCAACGCCATCGCCCAGAAACCTGTGATACATTGCGAGACTGTCCCGTTGAAGAGCGCCGCCGTCCGCGTGAGAATGTACGGGCTTGCGATTCCGGTCACTATGGTAAATCTCGTCAATGATTTCGGTCGTCTGAAAACATGGGTTGCTACATGCCAGCGAGACCGCACTAGAGTAGCACAGGCAAAATCATGACAAGCTTTGATTGCCATACGCAGTAACAGCGGTAAATCTGCGCAGTTTAAGCCGTCAAAAAATGATCACCTCGACAGCAATGAGGCTTACGGCAACGCCATCTCCAATCAGCGTCTGCCCGGTATACACGAATATGTTGGCTGTAAACGTCCATTGCGAAGAATCCGCGAAGAACTCGATGGGTCCCCCAGGATAGGTATCCCGGAGAAATATTAAACCGGATATGACCCTTATGATGTGGATCAAGAGATGCTGTATACGCACAAGTTGTCAGCTTCTGCCTGATACTTGTCCGGGAAAAATGGAATGAACGCGCACCGTTGTACCAAGCAACGACAACGTACATGCTATCGTGACCATTGTATAGTTCACACGACTAGTGGCCCGCTGAACGAGTAGGGTCCATATGGTTCCTCCGAACATCAAGAGTGAGAAACCTGGTGCCAAGATGGTTCAATGTCCACGCTTCTGATCGATCGATCGGCCTTACCATGGAGAAGACATTGACGCGGAGAGTGCGAAGGGCCTTGGGAATATCGCCTAGCACGAGTTCCTTCCTCCCCGTAACGAGCGTTGCACCGTGCGCAAGCGTCCCGAACACGTCGACAATGAAGGGATCGAATGTATACGCCAGCGAAGGATGTACGCAAGGCCCGATGGCGAAAGCCCTTCGACGTCAAAGTTCTCCGGGTTGAATCTCCCAAGTCGCTTTTGATAACTCGGGTCGTCGATATATGCAATCTAAATGATCCGACACCCTTTAGAAAAACGTCATCCCAAACTCCGATTGAACAATCACGCACCAAAACTTTGGACGCGAGACTCTTTTGGAACGCTCGCGAGTAGTTGGACGTGGTTAACAATACCTTGGCACCACATTCAGCGATTATGAGCTCCATTCGGAACGTCGGGTCGTCCGAATCCAACGGCACGAACGTGCCTCCAGCCTTGAGCACAGCCAAAACGCCAACGATCTGACTGATGCCCCGATCGAAGCACAGCGCGACGACGTCCCCCATCTGTACCCCTTGCTGCACCAGTTATCCGGCCACGCGGTTGGACAAGCTATTGAACTTCTCGTACGTCAACGACTCGCTCTCGAACTCAACAGCGGTCAAGTACGGCGTCCTATCGGAGGTGTGTCCGTTCCGCCTCCATCGTCACCTATGTTCATTGCAAAAGGCAGCGCGTCCTACGTTGCAGACACTCTAACGTACGAACCTCGGATGCAAATTCCCTTCGATAACGAAAGCACGAGCGTCGTCTGAACTGACGGAGGTAACCGAGGGGTTTGTGTAGTACAGCCGTGTGGAACTTAGCAGGTAAGTAATCACGTCGACGGTGAAGAGAGTGAGCGAAATGGCGTAATAACGACCGTAGACTCACACCCAAAGATTGAACAGCTGGAAAAACTAACGAGCTAACAGCCAAATATCAATTTCCATCGGACAGCTTGTCCCTGTCCTGCATTGGCGAGTGGGGCGAAAAGAGAGAAGAGGAAGTCAGCACGCCGTCCAACCGTCCAAAATGAACTACAACGCGACCTGTCCGAGTCCCGAAAGTCGCATCTCCAACCACACCGGGTTCTTGTCGTTGACGCCCACCTGCCGTTTGAGCAAACTGTGGTTGTAAACGTGACGTCCGCGTTGGCATATTCGACAGATACCAACTTCGCCGAGCTGGAAGAACCGGTGTCGACTTCGCCCACCACGCTGGCCGAGCCGTTGAACGAGCGCAGGGAAGCTCCGACGCTGAGCTGGTTCGAAGCCAAACCTTTCTAGATCCCGAGACGATCCATGCTTGGAGACGGACCTCGCCAAACCGAGGTTTTTCTAGTTCTCCATATCGCAGGACGAGATCACAAAGTGTGTAGTAGGCAGTACGAACACAATCAGGTACTTTTGCTTCTGATACATCGTTCAGATGAGAGATTTTAGTGGTGTGGGTAAAGTAAGGGCCTTGTAATGGACAAAACGTCAATCTCAGACGGCAATCTAGACATTTTCGAAACTCACCGGAAGGACTTTCCTGGCGCAACAATGCCTCAGCCTGAATTTTCTCGAGTAGAGCAGTGGCGTCCTCTTGAAGGCGGTCCTGATTCCCGGTGAATATGTGACAGAGGGATACTCCATCTCTGACGCTGTGGACCCAGGACTGCATACCGTCATCCCAGATAACCCAATTCAAATCTACTTCGGAAGGGATGTGGGTCGTGGGGACTGGGAAGCAACATGCTTTAAACCTCCAATGAGGGAAAACACAACTATGGCGTACCTGCGGCACAACTTTCGGAATCAAAGCATCCTGTTGATTACCGAGACCCAGCCTGCAATAACCATTGTACCCCCAAACGTACACCACTCTGCGAGAACGCTTAGCGACGGTCACTACTAATTTAGCATAGCACATACCCCTGATTGTCGATTGCAACACTGTGTTGGGCACCGCAAACAATGTCCGTGATGGTCTTGTCGTCCAACCCCTTTACAGGTACTGGTCAAGTCGTCAACGGGAGACCACAAGCAAGGCAATACCACGCAACCAGGCTCCGTTTCAATATCATAAGCTGTCTTGTTTCCAGTAGTGATGTGTTCTCCAGTTCTTCCACTACCCAACTGCCCCTTCTCCCCACTTCCAACAGAGAAAAAAAAATTGATTTCAGTCCCACTCCACACGCGAAGAAATCTACCTTTCCCGTTTTCGGTCAACAGAATAGAGAAGGTGATACCAGCACCAGCCTTCACCACGCGTTGACGCTCTCCGTCCACGTATGGCCCGTCTATAGATTTGAAGGTCGTTATTTGAGGAGTCACTGGGTGACCGCACTGCCAAACGACCGACCCATAAACAGTCGATCCCGGAAACGACGAGTGAGCGGACTCACCTGCCCAAGGTTATTCGTGCCAACCGACCACACGTTCCCTTCGCTGTCCACCAACAACGCGTGTCCCCTTCCACACGCCGCGTGTACGAATCTAGTTCCTTCCTTCGCACCGAGTTCAGTTGCGAGCACGCGTCTGGGTGTATTCTCAGATATGAAGTCGACGCCAGCGACACCCAGCGCAGACGGTGCATTTCGGCCAAACATCCACGCAGCGCCGTCGATGTCGAGCGCAATGAAGTAACATGCGCAGCACGACGTGTGGATGGACGTTATCTTGACGTTGCTCAGCGAGCGCAGTATGTGGGGTTCGAGAAGGTCAGGCCTGCAATGGTTGTCATAGTAAGAGGGGTTAAGTGAGGGCGCTACGTTGTCGAGGTTCGAAGGTAAATGCTCACGCGTCAGGATTGCCCTCACCCTTGCCTCCACATTCCTTTCGACCGAGCTTCGGCCTGAAGAACCGGCAAAGTTAGCTGGGAACATGGTTGAGACGATCGAAACGGGTATACCAATCCGTTCCACCACAAATCAACACTAAAGTTTCATTCCATTAGCGCAAGTTGCAACGTGCCAGGCACATGATATCGCATACCTCGCCCCCATTGTGCTTCCTTGGTAGTGTATCCGAAGAAATTAAGTAATGCAGCCATGGTCATGTGAGAATTTTAGGTCAAAGTCACAAAGTTACCCACAACTTGGGCGTTTGTTTTTTCACCCGCTAATGACATTCGATTGCTGCATTAGGATTCTCTCCGAGTCTGGCGCTCTATCTACGACGAACATATCGCCTCATGTTTCACTGACTACAATCATCCTCGGACCTCGATCGTGAATTCAATAAAACAGTTTTGGGAAAGACTAAACATGTCATTAGCACTCTCGGGTAAAATTACCATCAGTTGCTGTCTCTTCCGGGTAACCGATCACCACTGCAATTTTATCAGCATCAAAGGCCGGCCAAACAAAATTTGCAAACCAACAAATAGTGGTCCCTGTGCGACCTATCTGGCACTGCCAACCACAATTCAGCCACATGGCGTTGCGTGTTACAGATTGTGGCGCACGCCGCATAACGCTCACCTCAAAATCGTCACCGTACAGCACAACACAATCTCCATGCACTAATGTCAGAGATATCTCGGGGACGGAGGGTTTAGTCTTGTCTTTGGTATCCTTCTTCTTTTTACGAGCACCTTTTGGCCTCGGTTCGGCGGGCTCTTGGTGGACGAGATCTGTTCTAAGACCCAAGGGTGGAGTGGTAGAGTCCGGTATCCCACCGTCGTCGGAACAGAGCCTAGGACGCTGACCGAGGGTATCCATGGCAGCAGTGGCCTCGGCCACGTATTTGGCGACCACTGGAGTTTCGCTTGCCTGGGAACCATGGATGAACGGCGCGTCATCACAACCATCCAAGCTTAGGAGTGGAGGCTCTGCATTAGGCTCTGCCGGTGGCGTTCCTGACCGGTCCGGAACTTCAGCGCGCCCCTTTCCCTTATCTGACACAGCCAATTTCTCGTCGTCCTTGTATCCCCCCCTCGGAGTAAAATTCAAGACGACGTCCGCCCCCAGGCTGTGGATGACGACTGGGTATTTACTTGCCCGGAACACGCCTCCCTAGCGTTGGGGTCAGAAAATTTGAACTAGTGGAGTATGATTAAGTTGACGCAAACCTCGTTAGCAACCGCGCCGACCTCCTCGGTTCAGACAGGACGTAGCTTGAGTCACCGGGCTCCCCCGCGATGCGCCGTGCACCAGCGATCACCTGCTTGTCTATCAAACGACGGTGAACAGCTGGAACAGTGGGATTCTTTACTCGCTCGAGTCACGGCTTTGGCGACCAGGCGGCACGTGGAATACAGGACGGCCGTTGTGGCGTAGCTGTCAATACCGCCACTGAGAGGAACAAAGTACCCCAGAACGAGAGCGTCGGAGGTGATCCCAGAGCCAGCACGCAGGTCCCAATCTGTTAGGAGAATGTTCAGTCCGGTTACATAACTTCCGAACGGCAGCAGAGACTGACGCAATTCCCGTTTCTGTTTGTGGAACTTGGATGGGTACAGGGTAGCTTGCGCCTGGCAGCGCGAGGAAGCACGCGTCTAGGCAAGCAAGCCGGACCTCGTACAGGAGCGTAACGTCCCGCTCTTGCAACCCCTCCTCTTGTTCCACGCGTGCGACGACGTGTAAGTTCTCACTTTCAAGTTGGGAATTTCTTGGTTGAGCGCCATAAGCTCGTGAAAGTGCGTCGTAAAGGGACAAAAAGCCTGGGTGTTCGAAGCGACGCATCTATTAAAAGTATGACGTCAGCGCATTGCAATACAACGTTTGAGAAATTGGAGTACTCTGAGATCGACCACGGGAGCCCGAAATCGTCGTAAGTCGGTGTTCCTTCGGTTTGACAACGAGCGTTTTGGGGTTCAACGGGGCTGCATCACGCTCAGCAAGGTTCATCAAAGGAGACCAACGAGTCCTTTGGCGCAGACTTTGACGAATCAGTGCTCTGCATTGAATGAGTAAATGGAGGCAAGTAAGCCAACTCTAGTAAAGGTCAACGCAGTCTCCGGCGTTCCGAGTCAATACGAGACGCCTCTCGCTCGCCTTCGGGTCGCGATTTGCACCAGCAATCAAACAAAGAAACTGCAAGTGGCTTACCGTTCTCCGGGACGTTGACACTCCTTCCACTACCTTCCGCTGCTCGCTCGAAAGCCCTGACGGCATTCTCCCACTCTTCATGAATGAGCAACGCTTCACCCTTACCGACCCACCCGTCGACCTCTGCGCTACCCTCCGACATCATTTCATCGGCAGCCTTGAGGGCGTCCTCTGACATCGCCGAGAGCGCATCACACCACACCTCGCCTTTCTTTGGCAAACTGAGCTTCGTATATGCGCGGCACATCGACCGCAGGATGTGCGCGCGTCGTGGACTCGATTGTTGCGGGTCGGGCACGGGTACGGAGGAAGACGATGCGAGAAGCTCAGATGAGCCGTGGTTCAGGATAGCATCTGCAAACGTAGACGTGAAACCGTCCCCTGGGAACTCTTTTGATGAACCGGCGACGTGCTTCACTACGCCCATCCAGTCGTTATCCTGTATGAACTTGTCGAGCTTGGCAAAACTCTTGTCGAGTGACTTGACCAGTCTGTGCGCGGGCTTGCAAATGGGCGAGTCGGGATCTAGGTGTAGACAGTGCTTCAGAGGAGCAAGGTGGGATGTATGCGAGGATGTGGATTGGGAAGACGGGAGGAGGAAATACGCCAATCGGAAGGCATGCATTAAGGAAGACGTGGAGGGTTGGGAAAGATGCGAAAGTCGGCTGCAAAACACGACAAACGTCAGATTAGTGTGCCAAAGGAAACGGTACAACGAATGCAACTCGCCTGAAGTCAACAACGGCGCCTTGTGGATCGCCACACGCGAGACTGCATTCAGCGCGGATGCGACGAATCTCAATGTTGTGGCTCGCGACTCTCAGAGCCTGCGTGGCAGCCTCCGAACATACGGTCCAAAGCTGAGCACGCTTCGCGTTGCTCGCCTTCTTCGCAGCCGTTTGAGCTTCTCGGATGTCCACCAGGAGCTCGTCAACCTCAGAGCTGTCGGAGACTTTGGATGCATAGGTATCGAGCGTGCTTTTGGCTTGAGCAAAGCTTCCGTCCTTTGTATATATCTTTGCCATCATCATGATCGCATTGTCGAACTCGCCAGAGGTCAGTTCGAGGACCTTGGAGAAGTCATCCAATGCGCTGGTATGTCTGAGAAGTACGCGGTGGCACGCTTGTAGAAGAGCAGGTAATCGCTCGGAGAGAGGTAAATGGCGTCCGTGTACGCCTTGGCTGCATCGCTATAATGACCGGCTGCCAGTGTAAGGAATGCGTCGGCTTGGCCCGTGGCTCCGTAGCATTTAGCGAGAACGTGCAAAACTGTAAGCACGAAGACCAGAGTAGGCCGGCGACTTCGAGCACCAAATGCGAACCTAAATATTGTGACACGTGGCACGTGCCCAAGGACGCGATCCATTTCTGACGGAGCTGTACGACCTGCTTCACAAAGTCCGGACTTTGTTCGTCTCTTGGTTGTCTGTCGCAAAGCTTTCCGAGTCGTGGATGTGCCATGCCAGTGAGGCCGAGGCTCAAGTCACGCGTCACCGTTACACTGTGGCGCAACCACATCTTCACGATCTGAGCGAGATCTACCTCTGCCCCCTTTTGGTCAGCGGCCAAATCTCAGATATATCTTCGGATCTTGTCCGTTTCGGTCGCTTCCCACACGTCCGGAGCTTGAATTTCTGAAGTTCTCGGCACGCAGCACCACCAGCGCACCCGCCCGCCACGCCCTACCTCCGTACATGGCCGGCCCATCTGCGAGGTGTTCCCACCCACCTTCGCAGCTCATGTCATACCCGGCAGCTCGGGCTCCCGTGGGCCTCGTTCTCAGCCCACTCCTCCCAGCGCACGGAGCAACGGCCAAGTTGCACTAGTCTCGAGTGAAACAAGAGCCTACAGGGGTCACCAGCTGAAATTGCTATTTTATCAGGCCTCTGACTCAGATCAGGGTTGAACGGGTGTCGGTTGTACCCAAGTTAGGAATGACTCTTGGCGACTCGCTGGAGAGGCGGCCGAGCGGATCCTACGGCTAGAGGACGACCTACGACGCTATATAGTACATATGTACGACCTGCGAGGACCTCTGCCACTGCCGACACGCCTCTCGAGTGGGCCCCAAGTTGAGTGGGCCCTACGGTAGTACTCCATCCGAGTCGCTTATGAAGACGACCGCCACATGGTGCAAGTTAGGCCTTAATTGGCTGGACGAGGTAATGTGCCCTGGCATCACGACACTAGCCGCCGAGTCAAACCTGATGAATGAGAGATTACAAAATAATCCTACTAGTAAAACTAGCTACCTACTAATTGTATACCTGGTATAATGGTCTGCAACATCCAGGTTAGCAACCGGTACAAATGAGTAGAATTGCTTGACGTACGTCGACGAAAATTTAGTACCCTGCCTTACAACCTTCTCGACTGCGTCTAAGAAATCACGCTCCGTTGCGACTTTCCGTCGAGCACGAATAGCGAACATCCCGGCCTTTATAAATATGTAGACATACATCACCAAGGGTAGAAGGAACTTGGGACGCACCTCGGAACTTCACAGACGATGACGGTGCTGGCACGATAAGGAGAGTACAGGGACTTTGACCCCGACGCCCTTGGCAGAACTGATGTGGTGTTCAAGTCCTGGTACAACGATCTCGCGCTACCAACCACCCACTTGCACCCTCCATGCAACTGATACTGCAGACGGACGTAGTCGCAGCGCCCGGGTAGAGTATTGCGAAGACACGAAACGAGGGGCGCGTTTACATAAATGGATCCTGCGGTTTTGATGAGAGGCGGTTGACAGCTGAGAATGAGATCTGAGAGTTGGTGGGTCCTTCGACGAGGCCAGCAACGAACATCAACGTTTCAACAGCGGGGCGGGATAAGGATACCGTGGGATCCGCATACATCTCAGCGCTGCCAGTGCTTCAAGTTGGAGCCTTCAAGTTGGACGGTGCACCGAGTCCGTCACCGAATACTACATCACACCAACTTCGTCTTGAATCCCAATCTGAGGTGTTTCCCAACACGCTGTTCCGAGTCTGAACGTAGTGCGGATCGCTGATCGTGAGTGTTAGATTTATTCTGCCTTCGGTGGGAACGATAAGCGCACACTATCTATCCCAGATTTGTGTAGAGAACTCCGAGAGTGACAGCTAGCTCAACATATTCCGAACATAGTTAGCTTCGGTTCATACAAAGACCACAGTGTGTAGTCTAGGTCTCAATACATTTCTCCCTCTCTGATGACGGCAACCCGATCCACAAAGGGCACAGTTCAAGAGAGGAGTGCAATGACAGCAAAAACTACAATAAAAGGCATAGATGTACCATACAGGAACGACGTCAGTCAGGCTAATTAATCATAAGCAACATAATCCTACACATGTCCGCGCTGCTGCAATCACGATATCTCTATGACCCCGACACGGATTTCCTTCGCAGAGCTGATGCGGCGTTTAAGCCCAGGCAAGACGATCTCGTGCTCAGCAGCGACCCGCTTGTACTCTCCGTGGGATTGTTGCTCCAGCAAAAGAGCATGGAATGGCTGTTGCAGATGGACGACGAGCTGCAATGCCCGGGTACAGTCATCCATCGTAATGACAGGTCCAGCATACAAGGGAGGAACGGCCGCGGTGAGGGCAGCTCGAGACAGAGAATTTGTTTTGACCTCCGAGTCCGAACCAGAACACGAGTCCGACTCGTCGCCATTAACCAATGCGCTTCTCCAACCGACCTCGTCTAGTTGACCACGGAGGTCGCGGATCCAGGGATGGGCGAAAACGAGCTTGCGCGGCTCTGCCAACGAAACCTTGTCCGACGTCCGAAATTCTACATGGCCAATCCCCGACACCCGAGCATCGAAACACTTTCCTTCACCGATCTCGGCATCAAGTTTCTCGACGAGCTTCTTGACTGGGAACAAGATACATGAGAGGTATAGTCTTCGGCGGACAAATCGCGCTAATGGCAAGCGCATGACTTGGGTATAGACCAGTATTGCCTCCATCTGAGACATCGAGCTTTTTTATTCCGAGACGCGCTCATCCATTTCGGCGTCTTCAATGGCGAGCGAAGCTTTCGGGGGTTGAGGATGAAAGGAGAGGGAGGCCGGGAGACAACTGTTGTACAATGAAGACTGTCCCCTCTAGCCAAGCACCGTTGCCTCGCCCGAACGAGACATCAGCTCCTCAAACAGTTGGCACAACGCTGCTTCTCCTCCTTTTTCGCAGTGACGCTCGAGAGTAATGATTTCCTTCATCGTATCAGCCGCGTCATCATAGCGTTCCAAAGCATGTAGTGCGGCATGCCTTCTTTCGTGTCCCCAGGGACCCTGGGGGTCTGCCTCGATTGCCTGAGTAGTTGAAACTCAGTGTTGGCACATAAGAAGATGGAAAAGTCGTACGTCATCAGCATCTTTCAATCCATCCTCCCACAACATCATTGTTGCGCGAACCGTGCTTCGTTTGACCAACAGACGCGCGGGGTTCGAAGGATTCAAAGACAATGCGGCAGAGTAGCGTGAAATCGCCTCTTGTGCATTCTTCGATCGCATCGCTTCATCGCCAAGGTCTTCTAACATATTCATGCGAATACTGTGGGTCAGGTTGAAAATGAAGTGAGAGTAAGCAGCTTACAAGCGAGACGACGACCAGTTCAGGACAATCTTGAGGGGCAACAGGTTCCCCTGCGCGCCTGAGCCATTCCGCAGCCCTCTCATGGCCTCCTTCCTCCAACGACATACTTGTCAGTATGATGCACATTCGGGCCAGAATACGACGGTCAAATGGTAGAATTTACATACCTGGACCGTGATATATATAATCTTGTCATCCATAGCATCAATCAAATCTTCGACCCGCAGAATAGCTTCATCGTGTCTCCCACACTGGAACAGGACGATGGCCTGTATAAAACCAAGTATTAACGCAAATAGCGACCGAAAAAGTAGGTACGTGCCTTGATAAGCAAAACAAAATTACTTTCGGGCAAGGAACCATTAGTGAACGCGAGGTCAAATACACGCATGGCAGCGTCGTGGTCGCCATTGGCCGCGCGGGCTATTGTGATTGCAATCTGACCGATTGTGGACCACTGAACCTCGACAGACTTGATGTGCGACGGTTAACGTGTGACAAAACTAAAGCCAATTGAAAGGTTACCTTTTTCGCATCATCTATGGCCAAGTTGTATTGTTTCAGTCGGGACCGTACGAGGGAGCGATGAGCGAGGCATTGCGAATGACGAGAAGGATCCTGGTCATCTAGGATACTGTTTGTTAAGACTTTCCACCGAAAACCAGTTGAATGTACCGGTCGACGAGACCACGGATGATGATAATACAAAAGCAGCGTCAAAAGGTTCTGTTGAAAAACCCTACGCAGTTCGGAACATGATTCAAGAAAACAGGCCAACGTTCACAGAGGAAACGGCTTTGGTGTCGTTGCGCGCCGACCCCCTTACCAAATCCTTGTCTCGAGTAGCAAATCGCTATTGCCTTCTAATCCGATGCACGCCTTGAGGAATGCATCGAGCGCATTGCGCTGCCTGCTCAGACTGTTTACTACGTCTGTCCCGGGCTTCACCAAAGGTGCTTCGGCAAGTATTTCTGAGAATTGGATTGCGCAACTTGGTTTCACGATTCTCTATAGACGCCTGGCATTGGGATCAGTGCTTTGAAGCTCACTGCAATGCGTCACCTGAGCTTAATCGGTTGGCATCTCCGCCTATCCTAGTATACGCATGTACGACAGCAGCGACAACACCGGGTACAACGGCGCAAACTCGGCCTGCCCAGCACTGACGTCACGATACTTGATACGCGTCAGCAGTTCCGCGAGAATGCTCAAGTCCAATATGAG